>JBBPFD010000360.1:0-28195 GCA_038363315.1 Mugilogobius chulae
GTAAATCCACACTTACAGCATGTCAGTTGAATGACAATGTATGTTTTTGCTTAAGGACAATTTCTGAAATAAGACAGAAGGTACTTTTGTATGAAGTATATTTCTATAAATACTGCTGTTGAATAATCAAATCTTTCTTGAACTAACAACCAACCTAATTGTTTATGCATTTTTATAATACTTGTACAATATGACATCTCAACACTGTACGAGCAGCTCTGTTTTGTATAATTTGAAGTTGATTGAGAGTTTTTCTTGTTGCACTGGCCCAGACTATTGAGCAATAATCTAGATATGACAGAACTAAGGCTTGTGTTATTGTTCTGACTGTCTTTGGTGCAAGTATCCCTGTACATCTTCTGATGGCTGATATCCCATTGCCCATTTTACAGATCATGTTGTTTACATGTTTGGTCCATGATAATGTGTTATCTAAAATTATGCCAAAAGTTTGATCTCTACAACCTGTTCCACCACAGCGCCACCTACTGTCAGCTTTAAGGTCGGTCTTGTCTGTATGTTCGATTTTGACCCAACTATGATACTTTTAGTTTTACTAGTATTTAATACTAGCTTGTTTGATTTTATCCACTGGAAAACAGCATTTAGCTCCACATCTAATTTTGTGCTTAAATCATTTGCTGTTGTAGCAGACATGTACACTGTGGAATCATCCGCATACATCATTTGCTGTTGTAGCAGACATGTACACTGTGGAATCATCCGCATACATCGACATTTTTGCGTCCTTTAACACATGTGGTAAATCATTAGTATAAATTGTGTACAATAAGGCCCAAGGCAACTACCCTGTGGAACTCCACATCTCACAGGACTGACATCAGAAAATGACCCATTGAAAAACACAGTTTGCTTCCTATTTGTCAAATAGCTTCTGAACCAATACAATGAAGGGGCTTCAAATCCATAACATTTAAGTTTACTTAAAAGCATTTCATGATTAATTAAATCAAAAGCAGCTGTAAAATCAAGCATTACTGCACCTATTACTTTCTTTTTATCCATCTCCTTCATCCAGTCGTCTGTCATTTGAACCAGAGCTGTAGCTGTGGAGTGTCCTGCTCTGTATGCATGTTGGTAATCAGTGTTTAAGTCATTTTTATCAAAGTAACTTTTTACTTGTCCAAAGACTATTTGTTCCATTAGTTTACTCAAAGCCGGTAGTAGGCTAATCGGCTGACTGTTTGATTCAGAAAAGGGCTGCTTATTATTTTTGACAAAGGGATTATTTTGGCTATTTTCCATTTTTGTGGTACTGAACCTTTTTCAAAACTTTGATTTATTATGTGACACACTACTGGTGCAATATCGTCTACTATTAGTTTAGAAGTTTTCCCTCCATTTCATCTACTCCTGGTGGCTTTTCTTGCATGCTTTTAATGCTCTTGATACCTCATCAATGTTTACTTTCTGTAATTTAAATCTGCAACTTTTTGTTTTCATAATTCTATCCAATATTATTGGAATGCTCTGAATCTGATTAATTTGCATGCTCTTCCTTAAGTTTTCAGTCTTGTTTAAATAATAGTTGTTTAAATGATTAGCAATTTCACTAGATCTGGTTAAAAATGTCCATCTTCTTTTAACAGATTTTCTTGTAAAATTGTTTTCTTGCCCATTAATTCATCTATGTTTCTCCATATCTTCCTACTATCCCCACCACAACTTTCCATTTTATTCTCATATGTCGACTTTCTTTTCTTCTGTTCAGTTTTGTCACCACATTTCTCAATTGTCTATATCAGGGGTGGGCAACCTTTTTCATCCCGAGATCTACTTTTTAAGTCGGCAAGGCTCGGAGATCTACCTGTAGATTTGTATTATCGCGACCGCTGATATGCATGATATTTTATTAATAATGGTCTGTAAGAAGAAAGAAAATCCCGCACACTGACTTAACTTGCAAAGACGTGATTTATTCGGACATTGGACGACGTTTCGGCACTAGGCCTTCATCAGGCAAATGAGGGCTGAGTTGTCAGCCGCACCCTATATAGGGTGGAGCAAAACCCCCCCGGAGAGGTCGTTAAATGCACAGTGCACCCACACATACAAAAAAATACATAAAAGTCAATAAGAAAGTAGCAAATATTCATAAATACAACAATGCAATAAACATTACATATATTATAGAAATCCTTTATATAAAAAATGTTGTAAATCAGAATACATAGTCATAGAATGTAGTCACCAGGCAGTTAAAAATATAAATAACTAGTGTGCCACATAACTATACAATGTAAACTAGAAATCTGATCGCCCAAAAATGTATTATAAAAAAATACTCAAGTTCATTTCATCATTTAAGCCTTTCGGAGTTAAAGTTTGTAAAGTATAAATCCAGTATGCCTCTCTTTGTTTCAAAAGTCTGTCATGGTCCCCCCCTCTGAGTGGAGGAGGGACATGTTCAATTCCACAGAATCTGAGAGAACTAATATCGTGATTGTTGTCCTGAAAATGCACAGCTACAGGATAATCCCTATCGTTCCTCCGAATGGAGCTCTTGTGTTCGCTGATTCTCAATTTGAGTTTTCTTGTAGTTTTTCTTGTAGTTTTTCCACATTTTTTATATAAAGGATTTCTATAATATATGTAATGTTTATTGCATTGTTGTATTTATGAATATTTGCTACTTTCTTATTGACTTTTATGTATTTTTTTGTATGTGTGGTGCACTGTGCATTTAACGACCTCTCCGGGGGGGTTTGCTCCACCCTATATAGGGTGGCGGCTGACAACTCAGCCCTCATTTGCCTGATGAAGGCCTAGTGCCGAAACGTCGTCTAATGTCCGAATAAATCACGTCTTTGCAAGTTAAGTCAGTGTGCGGGATTTTCTTTCTTCTTATTGTTTCTTGGGACATCCCCTCATTCCTACGCACCTGTCCTAGAGCAACTGATGTGCGAAGTTTTTCTCTTACACTATTGACTTTGTCAGCCTGCCTTCAGCACTCAGTTCACTTGCAATCGGACATCTGTTTTAAAAAGAAAGATGAGTTCATTTCAAGAAATTAATGCGCTCACACAAAACTGCGCTGAAACATTTGAGTTTTCCACTGAAGATGCGCAAAGAATCCTTTTCCCTGCTACTGAGCTTGATAGCATGGAATCATCTGATGACATCCGAATTAAACTGGAGAGATTGCACATGAAAGAGACACGTCTCCAAATGCACGGATCAACCCTCAGCGAATACTGGAGAAAAAAGAGAATTCCACGGGGTTTACGCATCCAAAAAGCACCAACTATTGGAAAAAGTGACGAGAACTTTGTTAAAAAATGGGGGGAAATCTTGAATAAATGCTCCCTGGACTTGATGCTTTTGATTATTGACCATGTTTCCACAGAGGCAAGTGCACTTAAAGCCGAAATTGATACGCAGGAGAAGCAATTAAAAGAGAAACACAACGCGATGTATCCTAACATTGAAAGTGCCATCAAAGACTCTGTTGGTAAATACAAAGAACAACTTTTAGCCATCAAGTTGAAAAAATATAGAAGGGACACTGAGGATTACCAGAAGAATGAAATATATCACTGGGATCTGAAAGAACAGCTTCCTTCTTCTTCCCAAACTCATCCACGCGACAATTACGCACCATGGACACCAGGGCGCAGCGCATGAGAACTCGCCGCTACAACCAGGAAGATTCATCTTTCGAGAGCGATTTCACCATGGACAGCGATTCCAGCCTGCACTCTGCTAATCCTCCTTTTTTACCGAATCGGCACCGGCAACAACAGAAGCCGCAAAGGGAAAGAAGAAATGCCGAAGGGGAAGCGCGCAACCGCCGGGTGGCGCACGAAGGCCGTGGACTCGCAGCAAGTCGAGGATACGGTAATTAATATTTCCTCAAAAAATCTGTCAGATGAACAAAAGTCTCTCCTCAGAAAAGGACTATCGTTTGTTCCTCACAACAAAACGAATGCCTTTGGTTTAAAAATTGACTTGTTCAAGTGTTTTAGACAGATTAAACTACGTCACTTTTTTTGTAAAGCAGAACCAAGTTCCAATACGGCGCTTTTCAGATCAAAAAGCAGCTTTTGTCCTACCACGACTAATGCGTCTATTAATACATTCTGTAGAATTGTTGAAAGTGACATTATGCACCTGATAGATGAGCCCAACCGCACATCTCCCAATCTTACAAGGGAGGAGAGAAATGCGCTACAAGAACTTATGAATGACAAAGAAATAGTCATAAAGCCTGCTGATAAAGGGGGTGCTATTTGTATCCAGGATGCTGAAAAATATAGAGCTGAGATACTTTCTCAATTGTCAGACTCTCGTTTTTATAGAAAATTAAATCAAGACCCCACAGCATCTTTTCAGAAGAAAATATTCTCTTATCTCCAAGATGCTAAAACAAAACAATGGATATCAAATTCAGACTTTGATTTTCTTTACTGTAAACATCCAATTCGCCCTGTTATTTATACTCTGCCCAAGATCCACAAATCATTGAGTGATCCTCCTGGCCGTCCAATTGTGGCACAGACTGATTCTTTATGGTCACCTTTGTCTACTTTTGTGGATTATTTCATTAAACCTTTTGTTCAGACCTTGCCAGCCTACATTAAAGACTCTACAGATTTTATAGATAAATGTTCCACTGTTGACAATTTACCTGATGAAACGTGTTTACTCACACTGGACATAACTAGTCTGTATACAAACATACCCCATGAGGGAGGCCTGGAGGCATTGCGCTTTTATTTGCAGAATCGCAGTGCTACATCCTACCCTAACCAACTCATTATAGATCTTGCAGAATTTGTCATGAAATACAATTATTTCCTTTTGAAAATGATTTTTACCTTCAAACCTCTGGTACAAGTATGGGCACGGTCTGTGCACCCAACTATGCAAATTTATTTGTAGGTTTTTTTGAAGAAAAGTTCATTTTTAATTCTACTCATAATAAATTCATTACAAATATAATTAAATGGTACAGATATATTGATGACATTTTTTGTATATTTCACGGCAGCACTGAAGAGTTGGAGAGTTTTGTGTCCTTATTAAACAACTTTGACTCCAACCTCCAGTTTACAGCACAATTTAGTTTTGAGAGAGTGAGTTTTTTGGATATGTGGGTACAAAAAGAAAATGGCAAGATCATCACATCCTTATATCGCAAAGATACGGATAAAAACACTTTGCTTATGGCTTCCAGCTTTCATCCTCTTCCCCTAAAAAGAGGCTTACCCATAAGTCAGTTCTATAGATTAAGAAGAATCTGTTCTTCTACAAATGATTTTATTCAACAAGCCACAGTTATGAAAACAAGATTTTTACAGCGAGGGTATCCTGATGCTTGGGTTGATAATGCATATGAACGAGCTTTAAAAAAATCACGTTCAGAGTTACTAAAAAAATCTACAAAAAAACAAAAGAATTTTTCAGTTACTTGCATAACTGAATTTTCTACCCACACAACTGCTATTAGATCAATTTTTTTGAAACACTGGCATATTTTGAAGTCAGACCCTGAACTTCGCACTCTTTTTAAGGATCCTCCACTTTTTGTCAATAAACGAGGGAGGAACCTTAGAGATTATTTGGTGAGGGCCAATTTTACAAACAAACCAAAACTATCCTCTCAGACATTATTGAGCCCTTTACCTAATGGCAATTACCGATGTGGGGGCTGTGCCCAGTGCAACAACACTGTAAAAACCAATCATTTCTTGCACCCCCACACTGGAAAAAAGTATTTATTAAGAGTGTGATTACATGTGCGTCAACCCATGTCATCTATATGTTGCGGTGCCCTTGTGGCCTAGCATATATAGGAAAAACTACAAGAAAACTCAAATTGAGAATCAGCGAACACAAGAGCTCCATTCGGAGGAACGATAGGGATTATCCTGTAGCTGTGCATTTTCAGGACAACAATCACGATATTAGTTCTCTCAGATTCTGTGGAATTGAACATGTCCCTCCTCCACTCAGAGGGGGGACCATGACAGACTTTTGAAACAAAGAGAGGCATACTGGATTTATACTTTACAAACTTTAACTCCGAAAGGCTTAAATGATGAAATGAACTTGAGTATTTTTTTATAATACATTTTTGGGCGATCAGATTTCTAGTTTACATTGTATAGTTATGTGGCACACTAGTTATTTATATTTTTAACTGCCTGGTGACTACATTCTATGACTATGTATTCTGATTTACAACATTTTTTATATAAAGGATTTCTATAATATATGTAATGTTTATTGCATTGTTGTATTTATGAATATTTGCTACTTTCTTATTGACTTTTATGTATTTTTTTGTATGTGTGGGTGCACTGTGCATTTAACGACCTCTCCGGGGGGGTTTTGCTCCACCCTATATAGGGTGGCGGCTGACAACTCAGCCCTCATTTGCCTGATGAAGGCCTAGTGCCGAAACGTCGTCTAATGTCCGAATAAATCACGTCTTTGCAAGTTAAGTCAGTGTGCGGGATTTTCTTTCTTCTTATTGTTTCTTGGGACATCCCCTCATTCCTACGCACCTGTCCTAGAGCAACTGATGTGCGAAGTTTTTCTCTTACATTAATAATGGTCTGCCCTATTATTTTAACTAAAAAAAAGTATGTATTTACAAATTAATTAAAATTGTTTCATTAATAAATTGAATATATAGTAGCAAAATGGTAAGGGAACATGATGTTTCACTAAGCCTATTTTACAATTACTGTCTGTTTTAACATCACTAGTCTACATGAGTCATTTTACACAAAAGTAGGCCTATAGTTTTTTTTTTTAGTTATTTTGTTTTTTAATTAAAGCTTTTTAAGTTCTACAGCTACTTTCTATTGTAGTCTAATAGCCTGTATTTTGAAGATAGACAGTAGCTCCATGGTAACGCGCAGAGGGGGAGGGGCTTGTCCAAATTCACCTCAGTTCTGTTTATCTCAGAAGTTTGGATTAACATTACAAGGACACTTTGTGAAGGATGAACAGAGTGAGCAGGTAGGGCTACAACACTCCTCGCCTGGCTCCTGTGCTCTCTCATCCTTTTACTCTCCCTCTCCTTTTCTTTTCTCCCTCGAGTAATAGGCCTATATCGCGTGTTTGCGAGCGGCGGCGGGTCAGACGCGCATCGCAGAGGAGCTCCTCCTGCGCTCTCTCTTTCTTCTGTTTTCCCCTTTCCTTTGCCTTTCTCCTCGTGTACTCCCTCGCACGTACACGAGCGCTATCGTGTGTGGGAGCAGCAACGATGAAGCGCGCTTCGCGGTAGCCGTGTTGCTGTCTCCGGTGCCGTGTGCCGCGGTTGCTGTCTCCGGTGCCGTGTGCCGCTGTTTTGAAGACAGATTGGCCGCAAAAACACAACCTCTGTTTAGATTCACTGTGGCTCGCGTGTATTGTACTGTCTCCCGTGTGCATGCTGCAAGTTGTTCTTTGTGTAACTAAATAAAGTAAATAAAAGTTGTGACGGGCAGGTCTACGGGATCTACCAGTTTTGACGTCGCGAGCTACTGGTAGATCGCGATCGACTGGTTGCCCACCCCTGGTCTATATTTTTGCCAGTCAGATTCATTTCCAGAAAGTATTGCAGCAGTTTTTTGCTTGATCTCGTTTTTCCATATGTTCTTTCAGTTCCTGATCTCTCCATGGACAGCTTTTTTTCCTAACTGTACATTTTCTGAAAGGGGCATGTTTTTCCATAACAGGGAGGACTAATGATTCAAATTTGTACAATGCAATCTCCGGATTTTGTTCATGTAATACGATTGACCAATTCAATTTTTTAATATCACTGATGTAATTTTCAGGACAGAAATTCTTATAGGATCTTTTATTTATGACTTTTGGTGTTTGTTTTACTGCACACTCTTCGTTCTCCTCACTACTACTATTAGATTATGATCAGAAAAACCCACTGACTTAGACAGTGTCTCAGAACATCTCTCAGCTGCATTTGTGAAAATGTGGTCTATGCAGGAATATTTCACAGTGTCATCTTTTCTTTTCATAGGGGAGAGTGGGGTGATTTGTGCCAGCGGGGAAGTTGTGCCACCCCCTGTTTCTACAGAACCATAGAAGAAATTAGTCATGTGCAGTGTTGGGGGAGTAACGGAATACATGTACCGCCGTTACGTATTCTGAATACATTTTATGAGTACTTGTATTCCGTTACAGTACGGCTTTCAAACGAGGTATTCAGAATACAGTTACTTTTATAAAATCAATGGATTACATTTCATGCAAAATAAATGTAGACACATTGTTAAATCACCACAGAAAACAATGCGTAATGTTTTCACAGCAGCAGCTTGACGCGCTGTCAAGTCTGTGCCGCCTGCACTGCTTCACAGCCCTTCAGGGGCACAGAAATAACAGTGTCCAATCAGATCTGGCGTTGTATAGGGGCCTGCAGACAGACTGACCAATCAGATTGCCCCTTTATGGACAGGTACATTAGAAGTTTGTTGATGGTTGTCTCCGGTTGTATCATCTGTTCAACTTTTTCGGAACTTTATTTACGATAAACAAAGAGAAGACGCAGCGTTTGGATCGTTCATTTTAAACTACGGATGGGATTCGTTTTCAAAGAGGAATAGTTTGTTTTCGCGATGAAAACTTTGACAAAACTTTCACAACAAGTGCGGCGGACTGTTGGCAAAGGATTTGTGACACAGGAACATTCTCGGGGTCGGACTAGCGTCATCGTGTTGTGGCAACGCCAAAACGAAGGGAAAACAACAACGTAAAACAACAACGTAAAGTAACTTTAAATTTAAACTTTCACTCACCACCGCACAGTGGTTGTTTACAGTTTCCAAACATTAGTATTTGAGCGTCTGGCAAGCATTTTTACGTACAGCAAGTTGATGTTTTCCCCTTCGGTCGTCGGCAAACAAAACAAAACGTCATCAGTCCGACCTCGAGAACGTACAGCTATTGATGCTTTCTCCTTCGCGTCGTCGGCTACCAAACAAACATCACGTCACGTCATCAGTCCGACCCCGAGAATGCTCTGAAGCTCACGGAGGACACGATGAATGAACTGTTGTTGGACTAAACCCACGATGAGCACACGCGTGGAAATCTCAAGTAAACTCCTCCTCTCAGCTCCCGGTGAGTGGTGATTTAAACAGCGCGTTAATGTGTTCAGAAGTTATTATAACGCTTGTTTACGTGGAGATGCATTACTAGCATTACTTAACAGAAATAAGAATTAAGAAGAAACACGAAAACTTTGTAATTTCACGTTAAAATTAACACCTAAGTTGCATTTCAAAATAAAAGTATTCCAAGTATTCAGAATACAGTACAAAAATTTGCCAGTAACGGAATACAATACAGAATACTTTTCTGACCAAGTATTCAGTATTCTGTAACGAAATACATTTTCAAAGTATTCTACCCAACACTGGTCATGTGACATACATTATTGAAGGTTTAGCCATTTCACTCATCCTGTAAAAATGGGAGGCTGATTGCATGAGAAATAAGGGCATTTAAGTAGAAAAAACTAGTTTTTTCCCTTCAAAGTAAAATTTCTATGATCAAGGTTTTTTGATTGTTGGCGTCTGAACAGTTATAGGCAGGTTTGTAACTATATCACCCATGTGTTAGTGCTTTGGTAAGCTACATTTTTAATCTATAAAGCTGGCATGAGGTTAGCTCAAATCTGACAGATGATGCATTTCTTCCAAAATGGTGGGTCTGGGGTGATTTGTGCCAAAGAGCTCGGGGTAAGTGTGCCACTGACACTCCATTAATGAATAATTGAAAATATATGATTTTTTGATAATTGTGTCATTTTATCACTAAAGCAATCTAATTCTTCATTTTACACCAAACAGAGATAGAAAATTAGGAAATAAGACCAAAATTCAAGGAATTGGACTTATCAATCAATCAAGTTTGGCGTTTAATTCTGATCAGACATGTGCATGTTGTGCTCAGCCTTTTTTCTCTTTAATGTTAAATAACTTTATGTTTAATCTAAAATTTAAGTGGAAAATGCATAATGAGTTTAACCTGCAGAAGATATTTGTTTCTGAAATGAAAAATATACGGAAGTCCAGAACTGCCAGTGTGGAGTAAACATTTTTTTATCAATATTCTCGTTATTACGACTTTTTATTTACGTTCAAACGACTTTTTTTTACGTTCAAACGAGAATATAATGTCGTTATAACGACTTTTTATTTACGTTAAACGAAAATATATTCTCGTTCGAACGACTTTTTATTTACATTAAAACGACAATATATTCTCGTTAAAACGACTTTTAATGAAAAATAGACAGCTCTTCCCGTGATGCTCAAGAGCCCTGTACTACGAACGTCGCTGAACCTAGCCTGGTTGACTAACCCAGGTACGAGGCCATCACAGACAGAACGCTACACAGTCATTTAAATGTCATGCATGGATATAACAGACTAAAGCACAAATGTACAGACATCAACATTTAATAGATCGCTGCTTAGTCTGTTTTAGACAAGTGTCTTTTGTCTGAGTCAAACTGATGCGTAAAGATCCACAGCCAAATGTGTAAAAGTGCATTCAATCATTATTTCTTAACAATGAAAGCGTTTATTAATCATCACACAGATTAAACAGGATTCTTCAGTGTTACTGCTACATATGGATCTCATGGCTCCTCTTTATAAATACGTGCGCATCGCTTTGATATAAAATACGCCGTGACTTTCGTATTTCCTCATGTCTCCGCTGCCCTTTCTCATCTCTCTCTCCCCCGTCTCTTCACAAACGCCTAAATTCTCGTCTCTGATTGGCCAGCGCCTCGTCTTTTTAACTTATTCAGAACTTATTCTGGTCCGGAGCAGGTTATGAGTTTGCCGCATGTTGCCATAAAGATCTGCACCGATAGGACGTGATCCAGCACCGCCAGACCAGGTTTAACCCAGAATACCTCGCTAAACTCATGGCTAACCCCAAATCTAGCTTCGTAGTACAGGACTCTGAGCTATCCAGCTTGTGGCGCATCATGGGAAGAGCAGTCTGTTTATCATAAAAAAGTCGTTTTAACGAGAAAATATTTTCGTTTTAACGTAAATAAAAAGTCGTTCGAACGAGAATATATTTTCGTTTTAACGTAAATAAAAACTCGTTATAACGACATTATAGTCTCGTTTGAACGTAAAAAAAAGTCGTTTGAACGTAAATAAAAAGTCGTAATAACGAGAATATTGTCGTTTGAACGTAAATATAAGGTCGTTATAACGAGAAAAGCTGAAAAAAATGTTTACTCCACACTGGCAGTTCTGGACTTCCGTAAAAATATACTATTTTACTGTAATAATAAATGGCACAATTTACCCCAGTGCAATCTCTCCAAAGGCACAACTTCCCCCACACCAGGGGCAAGTTGTGCCACAAGACAACTTTTTTCAGAAAGCTGTATTTCTTAAATACTGTACTTCAGATCAAAAATGATTGTTTCCAAAGATGCACCACATCCTGAAATATGTGTTCATGTTGTAGTTTGAAGAATTACTCTCATGGTCTCACTTTAAAGTCATGTTAAGTAAAAACTGGCACAACTCACCCCCACTTTCCCCTAATTCTTGTTGGCTTATGAATTATTTGAGTTAGACCACAAGCCGCTGCTCCAGCTTCAAGTTTCTCTTTTTGTGAACAATTCATAGAATTCCAATCAATGTTGAAATCGCCTAAAAAATATACCTCATAGGTTGTGTCTGACACCTGCTCTAACATATTACAGATAGAGTCCAGATACTCTGATTTAGCACTGGGTGGTCTATAGCAGCATCCTATTAGTATGGGTTTTAAATGCGGTGTCTGTGCTTGTAGCCAGATCACTTCTAGATCACTTTTCATTAAATCATATCTTATCTTGACTGGAATTTGACTTTGTACATATATAGCTACTCCACCCCCATATACATTTCTATCTTTCCTGTATATATCATAGCCGTGGATACACAATTCTCCATCTTGAAATGTTGCATCAAGGTGTTTTTTCAGAAATTGCTAAAATGTTAAGACTAAATGAGGACAACAATTGACTAATTTCTTGTATCTTATTTCTAATACTGCAAATATTTAAATGTGCAATTTTAATGCCCTTTTTTGTTGATATAGATGACATGATTACCTATATGCACAATATGTACATTCCCGGGTTACAATATTTATCAATTGGCATCATGTCTATTCACTTATTGTTTTGGAGTGCTGCTCCTGGGATGAACTATCAGCTTGTCATAACGCAGGAATGCAATGTCCCCTCTCTGTCGAGCTTCTCTCAACTTTGGCATCAGTTCTCTTCGCTTTGTTTTAACAGCATCTGTGTAATCTTCATTGATGTAAAGATTTGTTCCTTTGAGGGCTTTGGTTCTCCGTAATATGTCAGATTTGTCCTTAAATTTTTCCAGCCGTATTACAATTGGTCGTGGTTTGTCACCTTTAGGTTTGCCTGTTCGGTGAGCTCTATCCATCTCAATTTCCCTTTGTAGGTTGAGATTTTCACTTAAAACCTTTTTCACTTTTAGTTCAGTATCAATCCAGGTTTCCCCAGGTGATTCAGCCAGACCCTCTATCACCAGGTTATTTCTTCTAGACTGAGACTCCAGGTACTCCATTTTATCTGTGACAGCAAGCATACTATCACAGACTTTAAATAGATCTGTCTGAAGTGTAGTCTGGTCTTCTTTTTGTTTGCCCATGTTTGCCTTGATATCATCCACATCATTCTGCCGTGAACACTAGGCTAGTCTTTAATTCCTGCAACTCCCTTGCAAATGTTTCCATTTTATCTGTGGTTTTATCCATTAAATTCTTTACAAATCCTTGGAAAATGTCTTGTTGTTGTTTTAACAGTTCCTTAAACATTTCCTTTTGTTGTTGTAGTAATTCAGTGACTTGAGTAAAAGATACATGTTCGTCCTCAGATTTTACCTCAGCCTTTTTTGGTGGCATTTGAGCTTTAGCAACAGCACAGCAGCTTTAGACAGGAGCCAGAGACAGAGACAGAGACAGGAGCAGAGACAGAGACAGAGACAGGAGCAGAGACAGAGACAGAGACAGGAGCAGAGACAGACAGAGACAGGAGCAGAGACAGAGACAGAGACAGGAGCAGAGACAGACAGAGACAGGAGCAGAGACAGAGACAGGAGCAGAGACAGGAGCAGAGACAGGAGCAGAGACAGAGACAGGAGCAGAGACAGAGACAGGAGCAGAGACAGAGACAGGAGCAGAGACAGGAGCAGAGACAGAGACAGGAGCAGAGACAGGAGGGACTCAAGGAGAAGAGAGGAGCTGAGTAGGCTATAGTGTACACAAGCTATTGTGGGTTACAATAGATTGTGTACACCAAATTATAGAAAATTGTCTTGTCTTATTTTTGTGAGATAGATAGATAGATAGATAGATAGATAGATAGATAGATAGATAGATAGATAGATAGATAGATAGATAGATAGATAGATAGATAGATAGATCGATCGATCGATCGATCGATCGATCGATCGATGATCTCCTAAAACCACATGTGCCTAAAACAGTTTTACAGAGCTAAAGGAGGCATCCAGGGCTGGGGCCTCCCTAATCTGGTCTCTGGTTGCCTCTATTTTTATTTATTTATAATTGCCTCATGTCTTTTTTGCAGGAAATTGCATTGATTTTTTCAAAATTCCCCAGACCTCCCTTTTTTTTAAAGAGTAGCCTGATTCCAGCTGCTCAATGTCAAAGACATATCAGAGAATTTCTCTCTTCTGCAACCTCCAATAGCAAATATATAAGTGACAATATAAAAAAAGACTATTTACTTTTAATCAAATCCTTTTGGATTTCGGTTTGTTCAAAATCCTGCTTATGGCAGGACCCTAAAATAGAGTTCCCCCACCTCCCAAATCCCACTTTAACCACTGTACACAACATTGTATTTGGACTATTTAATTTGGCACATTTGTCTTTATAAAGAGTTCTTGTTTTATGCATGTCTTTGTTTTTGTTTTTACTTTCATATGAATTGATTGCACCGTGTGATTTTGTACAACAAAATTATTTACATTGTTTTTGCACGATCGTTTTTTAATTAAAGAAATGTTGCCTGCCATTTTAGTTTTGTGGTATTTTAACTCTCATGAGGTGAAGGGCCCTCCCACTTTTATTTATTCATTCATTTTTGTCCACTATCCAATAAAAATCAACTCTCCAGCTCCCTGACATGCTAAAGAGAAAAATAAAATGGGAATTTTCTTATTTACAGTCAAATCCACCATTCTGGGATCAAAATCAGAATCGTTTTTACTCTTAAACTTACAAATATAAATGTAATTTTTTTTTTAGTTTTGCCTTAAAGGTTGTATGGAGGATTTTTCAAATCCAACAGCTGTTTGTTGTTTTTCAAACGATGCACATGTGTTTCCTCCCAGGGCCACGCCCTTCACTGCAACTGGGCCAATGAGTTACTTAGTGTAATGGACCAGATTCAAAGGCCAGGACAACAGGGAAAAAGTTAAGTAATTTAATAAAGTAATCAAAATTTAACAAAGGCTCAAAATACAAACAATAACAAAATTGTGGGCCCAAACCAAAAGTCAACTAAAAATAATAATTGACTAAAAACCTGACTGCAACAAAAAGAACCCCAGGACATAAATACTATCTGACTAAACCAAAATTAACACAAAGGGTGGGAGACATAAGACAAACAAAATACTAATTTACCAAAAAATAAACTTGTGGAAAATAAACCAAATAACTTCTGGGGGAAAATATGCTAACTCTTAACTAAACAAACTAAACAGACTCTTAACTCAACTAAACAAACTAAATGAATACATCTAAACCCAATATTGTCTCCCCTCAGTCTTTGCCTCCAGCCCCCTCGTGTGGTCACTGGGGTGGTGTCACGGGCATCCACCACACTTAGGAACACTGAGGATAACGAGGTACCTCGTTATCTATTGGTCAATGTTTTACTGGCCTCATCATGTCCACAGTTTATATATTTTTATAATTCTTTTTTTGTTTAGCATAAGTACAAAGCTGTTACAAATCTATGCAACTGTTTTTGACGAAGACTGACAACAAACTATTTTTGAAAATCCTCCATACAACCTTTAATGTTTGAAGTTAATCCAGGTCCTAAAATTCATATTTAATGAAAATAGTTTCAGCTTTTGAGAAGAAATGATCAAAACCCCAAATATACAAAATCTAGTGTCGTTCTGTCCCAGGCTGTGACTCCAGCTGTTCAGATTCTTACCAAAGACTTTTCAGACAGACTTTAACACCTGATGTTCTTTTGTGCAGAGCTTGTTCTCACTTAAAACTAGAGTTACTCAGAATCAGAGGCTAAAACTACAAAACCTCAGCTTCACTAAGAGTCCAGAAGGATCAGAAACAGTTTCCATTTGAATTTTAGATGATTTTAGTCGGACGTTTTAACAAAAATGGCCCTCCTCTTACATTGAGTCACAGTTGATACATTTCCAGTAAACAGAGCTAAGCTTTGAGGAGCAAATACTTCAAATGTATTTATTAAAATACAAAATCAACAACCAAGAGTTTCAGATGGGACTCATTTCACTAAACCACAGTTACACACAACAGTTTAACCATTCTGTAGGATTATAAAACCAATATTTCACAGACGTTTGCAGCTCAGGAGAATCTTGTTTTAAACATTTTGACTCAAGAAAAACTGCTCAGACAATTCTAATGTTTATAGAGCCTTTCAACAGAATGTAAAATAAAAGTTTAAGCCGTTTCTTTCAGTTTAAGTCATAAATATATTCAAGCTATAACTAGCATGACTGATTCCATTTCGGAGTCAAAATAACAGTTTTTACACACGTGCTTTAAAGGGTCTTTCACACCAAGCCGAGGGTCGCCCGTCTGAACTGGTTTGGCAACTTCTGCCGACAGGCGGCTCACGTGTGTTTGGTGTGAATGGCGCTGTCGGGGGGTCAGAGGTCGTGGAGGCGAGGTTTTGAAGACTTGCTTGTAAAGTCGGCATCGTCAGCGGTCGGTAGTTGCCGCATATGCAGCTGTTTGATTGGCCCGTGGCTAGCAAATCAGTGTGCAAGAAAATGGTGCGGAAAACCGAAAATGCCGCTTATGGAAAAATAGTATTTACCTGAGCATGGATTGTTGTTATTTGCCGGGTTCAAACGAGACGTAAGTACGGAGAAGAATGGCTACTACTTGGTCCGAGGAAAACAAAGATGGAGGAGTACAGCTGTAGTACGAAGGCTGGACTGTAGCAGGAAATAGAAGTTTAGTTTAAGCCGTGAGGTAAGATAAAAATCTGTTCGCCACAGAGTTTGACAACTACTCGCGCAGAACTTCTGTTTTGTCTTTTTTGTCAAGCGTTACATCACACACATGCTCACTCTGCATTTGTTCGCCGACTGTTGGCTGCTTGGATCGTGTTTGTGCGAAGGCTTTTTTACATCGATGCCCCAAAGAGACTAGAACAGACGGTGCGTCGCTCCTCCCTAACGACAACGACTGGGAGTTGTGTTGGTGTGAAAAAGCCTTAAGAGTGTACGTGTCCAGGGGTCTTCGGTGCAGACGACCTTTTGAAATGTATTAATGTTACTGTCCATCACTCATTCCTTGTGCCTTATGAAGATATAGCACCATGTCACCTAATAAACAGCAAATTCAAGCAAAAAGAGCTAAAATACAGTATATGCAGTTAACCCTTTGCAGGTGGTCAGGCTCTTGGAGGGAACGCCCACTTCTCCATCTGTCTGTGCGTTACAACTATAGAAGCTACTGAAAACCTGCCTGTTTCTAAGTGACTTTTATTGATTTCAGTTGTAAAATGTCTGTATCCTGTGGAACACGCTGCACTGACAGGCAGGAGGTTAAGTCTGGAGCTTTTTCCTTCACAGTTTGATGAAGATCGAAGAGTCCAGTGGGAGGCAGCAATAAATCTGAAGAACTGGAATCTCTCCAAGTTGCTACAGATTTACAGTGAACTAGGGCTGTAGTCGACCAAAGAAATTCTTAGTCGACTAAAAACATGTCACATCGACCGATTAATCGACTAAAAAAGGGGGCGTGGCAAAGGCTCTGAAGCTAAAAGTCGAGTTGTTAAAAATATTGCAAAAAAAAAGCTAAAACTGGTGTCGAAATTAGATCCTCATTTGAACAAATACTGAAACATTAACAGGACAAACATTTGAACAAAATCTGAGATTTTCTGCAAAGAAAACAAAAAAAACAAAGCAGTTTTATCTAAACTGCTTTGAAACTAAAATGTTTGATCATAAACTTGGAATTTGTGTTGAAAATGTCAGTTAATTGAATAAAAATCTGACTTTCCTAAAAGGACATTCTAATTCTCATTGTGGAATCAAGAATGAAGTTTATTCCTTTTTGGGCCTGTCCACACTTGTCCAAGCTCAGGCGTTTCAGCACAAATATTTTTACTGAACCACACATCGTCCACACGAAGCCGGAGTTTTAGGAGACTGAAAACGAAGATTTCTGAAACCACCTCTCAGGGTGAAAAGATTTCAAAACTCCGCTTTAGCGTCTCCGTAGTTACGCTGTATCCGGACATTTTTTTCCCTGATGACATCACTGCCCCAGAGTCACGTCTCACCTGCAGAATGTACTGACCTTTAGATGATGTTCATTGTGAAAATCTGCGTCTCATTTCACCAAAAACCACAGAAGACATAAGGAAAAACAAAAATAAATCCCTTACAATCTCCATTAAATCTGTATTGAAACGTTGTCCAAATATTCCAAAGATTCTGAAGCATAAATCCACTTTCTGTGTCTCTTCTGTGGGTTTCAGATCCATGTTGTTCATTCAGAATGTTTGTGAAGTATGAAAGAGTTTTTGTTTACGTTAAACTTTTTTTTTCTTTTTTTCTTTAAAAACTTTATGCACAGCGTCACGTCTACTTCCTGTCTGTGTCAGTGTCACAGCGCCACACTCTGGTCAGATACAGGCATTACACCGGATTCAGGCTGGATTTACAGATTCATTTTTACGATGAGAAATCCTAAGGCAGCTCCAACTTTACGCAGATCGTTTTTAAAACTATCCTCGTTTTGTCTTCGTGGGGACAAGGCCTTAGTATTGTGACAACTCTGCAGGAAACCTTCTCAAAAAGACTCATAATATTCTGTAGTTCATGCAAATGCTCTGGTTTAAACAGAAAATGAAGAAGAAACAGTGTGTTTATATAAAAAAGACAGTTCAGATCAATGATTCTGTTACTGTTGAACACAAATTCCTTACAATCTAAATAAAAGAATTGGTCGACTAATAGCATTTTGGTCGACCGAGACTCCATCGACTGATTAATCGACTAAAGAACTACAGCCCTACAGTGAACACTTTAAACAAGGCAAGTCAGAAAAAAAAACATATGACATTTGAAAAAAAAAAAAATGCAATGAATCTTCCACAGCTGCATCATGTGAGTCTAACACCAGCCTCACTGATCTACAGCCAAGAGACTGAAAACCTTTAAATCTGCTCCAGTGTGAGACAAAACCTGTTCACCGCAGAAATCATGAGGAGTGAAGTCATTTTATTAAATCACAAACAGCAGGACCGTCTGGATCAGCTGCTTTTACAAATACTTTGCTTTATGCTTCGACAAAAAATGTTCAACTTCCACAAATACTGAACCTGCACTAGACACATCCACAGCTTTCTTTACCAAAACATAATAAAATGTGTGAGAATGTGTCAGCTCTGCTCCTGTAAAGCTGCGTTCACACACTTCTGCCTCCATCACGGCGCACACACCTGATCCTGTGACGCCGGTGCAAAGGGTCATTACTCAGCTGTAGCCTACATACTGTACTTCACAAAGACCTATCAGACCTGGGGAAACTGCGTCCCGGGGGCCAAATGCGGCCGCAACCTGTGTCGATCAGGCCCCTGCAGCAGAGATGACAAAAGTACAGACGTTCACTACTCAAGTAAAAGTACAGTTACTTGTGTAAAAAATGACTCTGGTAAAAGTCAAAGTCCAGGTGAAACTCCTTTACTTGAGTAAAAGTACAAAAGTACACCAGTGTAAAGTTACTTGAGTAAAAAAGTAAAAAGTACGCTTACTTTGCCAAAACTACAATCTCTCAGGTAAAACTACTAGAATACTAGAAATTTGCCAGGTTACTTCACTTGTTTCAACACATTTCTGACTCATTATTGAGATTTGAGCCGCAGAGGTGAGTAAAAATGTCAGACGTCATTAGCAAATAATTTAGCTTGAATGAAGAACAAATGTATTGAAACAAGACAAAAACATCTCAAAGCAAGTCATTTAATCTAGTTCCATCAAGTAAAACCATCTTAAACAGACAAATAAAGTAAAAAATAAAGATTAAAATCCAGGTTTTAAGACGTTTAGCCAATTTAGAAATACATTTTTTTCCAGTCTGCCAAGTGAGTTTGTAAAGTTGTGGAGTGTGAGACGCCTTTACAGTGAATTCATTATAATTAATCAGACTTTTATCATGGGATAAATATGTAGTTGTTAGAAATTGTGAAGTTTTTGGCAATTTTCACCTGTTTACTTGTTCTCAAACCTCTGATACACGACAACACAGCAGATCTAACCTGGTATTCAAAAGGAAAACAAATGATTATGAGCTCATAAAGTAACTCACCTCTTTTTAAAAAGTAGGGAGTAAAAAGTAAAGATATTTCTTGAAAAATGTAAGAAGTCAAAGTAAAAAGTCTCCAGATTTTGTAATACTCAAGTAAAGTACAGATACTCAAGAAAACTACTTAAGTACAGTATTTGAGTAAAAGTACTTAGTTACTTGTCACCTCTGCCCTGCAGGTTTTGAGAAACAGAAATGCAAGATGAAGTGATGAAGTGTGAGAGAGAAAAACTTGGGCTACGACTATAAACTATAGAGAGACTAAATCCATGAAGTCAAAGCCATAAAAAGCTCTTTTCTTTAAGATTAAACTTGAAGATTAAAATTGTAATTAGAATCATCGAACAATGTTATAAATATAAAAATCGAATGTGTGTTTTTATGGAAACATTTGACTCGTCCAAGTCCTGATCATATTTAGTGTAAAATTTCAGTTAGTAACTTGTTTTTTTTGTTTTTCTTAAGATTCAACTTGTAAAACTTTTAGCTGAATCTCCAAATGTTACAAGATTCTTATAGCAGGGCAATCTTTTTATTTGATCCGGTCTTGTATATATTATCAAAGAAATGTGTTTGCAATAATGAGAATTGGTCACAGCGGCCCTTTGAATCTGCCCTCGAGTAGAAACAATTGCCCAGCTCTGTTTTAAGGTTGTACATTTAAACTTCTATTTAAAACCCGGCACTAATCATCCCAGGAGCCGCGTGACATCATCCAGAGCAGTGTTTCCCAACCAGGGGTATGTGGACTCCAGGGGGTACGCGACCATTTGCCAGGGAGTACTTGAATACTTGGAATGATTGCAGATTTAAAAGAAAGGTAGAAATGCAAGTATTGTTTGCAACACATATTACATGTTAAGAGGCGACTGTTTGACTTGAAATACATTAAAACAATAAAATGCAAGGGTTATACATGAAAATCTATGAGTAATGATAAAATACATGACATAGGGCAGTGTTTTCAACCAGTGTGCAGCCAGGGAACATGAGTGTGCCTTGAAAAATATGCCAGTTTTCAATATTTAATCTATAAAATAAGGTTAATCAGATTTCATATTTTGATTTACAATTTGGAAGTTATTTACAGCTAGAAAAAAAAAGCAAAACCAATCACCTTTTATGCGTTTAAAGAATCATTTAGTTTCAGTTTCAGTTTCAGTTTATTTGTAGTTTCAGTCACATCACACCAATTTCATCCAAAAAAATTTTTTTTTTTCAAAAACATAAATACATAAGGTTATGAGTGACCAAAACAGGCAGAAGCAAAAACATGCTTATGTGCCCATTTACCTACACTTACATTTTACAAGTTACCTTTGTTTACAATATAAATAAAACATTTATGACTGACCCTCTCATATTTATAGTTTTAAATAACCTTCTAAGATGGACTGAGATAGTTTCTTTTTAAATTTTGAAAAAGACATACATACCTTTAATTCTTTTTTACTTTTATTCCATAATTGAGGTCCAAGAAATGACAAACACCTTTGACTAAGACCTTTTCTAACTTTTGGTAAAATAAATTTACAGTCATCTCTTAAACTGTAATTGTATTTTTGAACACCATCAGGTAGTACATTAAATGTGGCTTTAAACATAATTTGAAGAATCTTATAATTAGTAAGATCTGTAAATTTAATCAGTTTTGATTTAACAAATAAGGGATTTGTGTGTTCATAATATCCAACTTTGTGTATCAGTCGCAGAGCTCGTTTTTGTAGTAAAATTATGTCATTAAGTAAAGTTTTATAAGTTGCACCCCACAGTTCAACACAGTATGTCATGTAGGGAAGAATAAAAATGGAATAGATAATAAACAATGCATTAAGTAAGTCTTTAGTTTTGTACAATATACCAAGAGTTTTTGAAATTTTTGTCTTAATATAACGTATGTGTTGTTTCCAAGTTAATCTGGCATCAATAACAACACCAAGAAATTTAGTTTCAAATACTCTTTATTTATTTAATTTAATTTATTTATTTAAAGATGTTCTATGTAAAAATGTTATAATTCTGTGTCCAAAACAGCTTCACTTGGACATATTTCAGTAGGTGGTGTGCTGCAGAAAAAACAATAAAGCAAAAAAAAGTGTGTCATGACTCAAAAAAGTTGGGAAAGACTGACATAGGGGGTACTCAAGACGAAAAAGGTTGGGAACCACTGATCCAGAGGACCACATTTGGCCCCTGAGCCATAGTTTGACCCCTTTGGACCGGAGCATCAGCAGCAGGACAAAACCAGAGAATTCAAACCTGCAGGAATCGATCCAAACACAACTGTGAGTAAATCTACTTCATCTGTCTCTGTCACGAAGAAACGAGCTGCAAAAGTTTGATCAAGAAAAACCCAAGATTGTGATTCTGAAGTGAACTCTCAGGAGCAGCAGAGGGCGCTGTCACACTTTTAACTTTTAAAACGAAACTACTCCAGGTCAAACGCAGCTGTGGCTTTACTCATTTTGACCTTTTTCATTTTCTTTTAAAGCGAACCCTGGCTACAATCACATGTTTATCCTAAAACACTTCTAATATCATCACTTATATAAATTCAGAACAAAAACCTTGAAAGTATTTGTAGTTTTATCAAAATCATGTTTTAAAGAATCACATGGCTGCCATTTTGTCTTGGCTGTGACGTCAAATGGTTGTCTGTCTGCCCTCTGGTGGTTGTCGAGGTAACAGGTAACTAAGCAACATGAATTCAACAGTTAAAACCTTTCAGTTTGAGCTGGAGTTTGGCCAAATACAGAACGATTATGTGGAATTTGTAAAACTGAAGATAATCAAGAGGAAGAGACAAGAACTGGACACTGTCAGAGGTGTTTTTGTTTCAACTGTTCACCGATCGAACCAAAGGAGTATCCATGGCAACAACCAAAAGCAACCATTTGATGTCATCAACCCAGAATGCACAATATGGCGGCACCCAGTAGCTCAAAACAATGCAGATTTTATAAACATAGTAAGCAGTTTTATATTTGTTTGTAGTTTATTTGAACAAACATGAGATGTACTTGCATTTTAGCCATATTTGTTATAGTCAGGTTCACTTTAAGACTGAACTTGGACAGACGTGAGCGTAAACTAAACCAGTCAGCTCGGCTTTCATTTCAGTCCAGTTCAAACAGGAGAACAGACGTTTGTTTGTGACGTTTTTCCAGATTCAAGTCTATGTTCTTCTGACTCAAACGTGACAGTTGTGAGTCTTTAACACTTTGTTCTGTCAGAGCAGAATTCAATCAAGTTTCCTTTAAAATCACTTTTGTGTCGACGACGACAAATGGAACTCGGTCAAAATTATATTAAGAGTAAATTACAAAACGACTAAACCAGGTCTAAACCAGGTCTAAACCAGGACTAAAGCAGGACTAAAGCAGGATTAAACCAGGTCTAAACCAGGACTAAACCAGGACTAAAGCAGGACTAAAGCAGGATTAAACCAGGTCTAAACCAGGACTAAACCAGGTCTAAACCAGGACTAAACCAGGACTAAAGCAGGACTAAACCAGGACTAAAGCAGGACTAAAGCAGGACTAAAGCAGGACTAAACCAGGTCTAAACCAGTCTAAAGCAGGTCTAAACCAGGACTAAAACAGGACTAAAACAGGTCTAAAACAGGACTAAAACAGGACTAAAGCAGGACTAAGCCAGGACTAAACCAGGTCTGAACCAGGTCTAAACCAGGACTAAACCAGGTCTAAACCAGGTCTGAACCAGGTCTAAACCAGGTCTAAACCAGGTCTAAACCAGGACTAAACCAGGACTAAACCAGGACTAAACCAGGTCTAAACCAGGTCTGAACCAGGTCTAAACCAGGTCTAAACCAGGTCTAAACCAGGTCTAAACCAGGTCTAAACCAGGACTAAACCAGGACTAAACCAGGTCTAAACCAGGTCTAAACCAGGTCTAAACTAGGTCTAAACCAGGACTAAACCTGGACTAAACCAGGTCTAAACCAGGACTAAACCAGGTCTAAACCAGGTCTCAGTGTCTGACCTTTTGTCCTGTTTAACTCTTTGTTCCAGTCGATTCTCAGAAGTGGTTTTGTGTCGACTCAGGCTCAGTATTTTTAGTTTTGTGAGGGAAGCGAACCCACAACCTTCGGCCCAAAAACCACAGACGCAGCAGCTTCAGGAAAACCACAGAAGTCACAGTTTCCTCCTCCACGAGCGGAGCAGACACACTTTATTCACACACACAAGCACAATTGCTGTTTTTGCTGCATCTTTGTTAAAAAACTAAAAACAAACTCTCTGCTCAGGCTCAGAGTCGTAAACATGAATAATTGTGATTAAAAATACATCCAAACATTCAACAGACAATAATATTTCACACAAACGTTTGGCAGCTCAAAAGAAACGTGAAAATAGAGTTTATTTGTGGTTGTGGGCGGAGCTTAGTCTCATAAACCCAGTATCTATGCTCAGCTGCTTGGGCCACATTTATATTTTAGCCAAACTTGAAGCTCCAGGTCATGTGACGTCCGGCAGCCAATAAAAAGATTCTGTTTCAAAACCAGGAGGCGTGTTCTCCGGTGAGTGGGCGTGTCCTGGAGGAGAACGAGGCTCCTCCCACATCTGATTATGAGTTATTCTGGTTTGTGTTTGGAGATGAAGGTCACAAGTTCAAACCTCGGAAACAGAACACGATGCACTGAAAATCATAGTCAAGCAGCAGGAACAGAACCACACCTGCTTCTCCGTGGCTCTGCGCAGTCTGTTCCACGTCGCATTGGCTCTGCGCAGGTCTGTTCCACGTCGCATTGGCGCTGCGCAGGTCTGTTCCACGTCGCATTGGCGCTGCGCAGGTCTGTTCCACGTCGCATTGGCGCTGCGCAGGTCTGTTCCACGTCGCATTGGCGCTGCGCAGGTCTGTTCCACGTCGCATTGGCTCTGCGGCAGGTCTGTTCCACGTCGCATTGGCTCTGCGCAGGTCTGTTCCACGTCGCATTGGCGCTGCGCAGGTCTGTTCCACGTCGCATTGGCTCTGCGCAGGTCTGTTCCACGTCGCATTGGCTCTGCGCAGGTCTGTTCCACGTCGCATTGGCTCTGGCGCATTGCCCCGCTGTCTGCGCAGGTCTGTTCCACGTCGCATTGGCGCTGCGCAGGTCTGTTCCACGTCGCATGGCGCTGCGCAGGTCGTTCCACGCGCGGCGCGCAGGTCTGTTCCAGGTCTGCACCTCGGCTCCATCGTTCCAACGCCTCCGACAAAACTGTGGATCGACGGTAAAATCTTCTGCGCCCGAATCAAGCTCCACAGATCAGAGCAGGAAACAGAACGTGAACTACGTCTGAAACACTTGGCACTGACTTTATCTGATCACAGAACTTGTATTTAATGTTTATACGACTATTACTTTGCCAGTTAAACTCAGTCGGCTGTAAACTTTCACTTTATGTCACTGAAACACTGACGAGAGAATACTTTTTATCGGACTTATTCATGTAATGTTTTTGCCCTCGTGGGGGAGAAAAAACACACGTGAGCTCATGTGACGTGAGCTAAAGAGAGATCCATCAAACACACTCCTGCTGCTCTACAAAGAGTTATTTTGGCTTTAATTTAAGGATGGAAAATCAAAGTATGAAGCAATCGAATCGAAAGGCCAGAATCAATCAGTTTTGCTCATGTGGCTACTGACTTACACACACACTCTGTAGTTGTATAAAACACACAATAATACAATAATAACATGATGTTTGAAGAAACAAAGTGTGAACTTGTGCCAGACCTGACTCAATGTGTTTATTATGTTGAGTTAACAACTGATGGTGGACAGACCTCTAAATATGAACACTAAACATTTGTGTTTAGTGTTTGAATGTTGAGTTTTGACACTAAACAGCAGTGGATTTGTTTTAAATGTCATGTTTATGGTTTATGGTGTCTTAAGATAAAAAAAGTTTGTATAGATCAGGGGTCACCAACCCGTCGATCGCGATCTACTAGTAGATCTTCGAGGCAGTGGAAGTAGATCCCAAAGCCCCTGCCTGTTTATATGAACTTTAACCACAAACGCGAGGTACGCGCTCGAAATACACGCGCGAGGTACGCACTCGAAATACAAGCGCGAGGGACACGCGCAAATTACAAGCGCAAGATGCGACGGCTTGATTTCTCCTGTGTCGGCTCGCTGGAGCTCACAGTGGCCGCACAACACCAGCCGACAGCGCGGCTCCAACACGCGCTCAAAAAAGAGAGAAGCAGAAGGAGAGAAAGAAAGAGAGGAGCAGGAGGAGAGAAAGAAAGAGAGGAGCAGAAGGAGAGAAAGAAAGAGAGGAGCAGAAGGAGAGAAAGAAGAGAGGAGCAGAAGGAGAGAAAGAAAGAGAGGAGCAGGAGGAGGAGACAGGTAGGCTAGTGCCACTGCCACAGAATCCTACCTGCTCACGCTGTGTTGTCCAATACAGGAGTTTGTTTGTTGTTGATGGAGTAAAAGTTTCTCAGCCCCTCCCTCACTGTTACCATGGTAATCTCCAATCACACAGTAGTTTGAAGCGCTAAGTGAGTTGATGACAGCTTCAAGTCTGTCATAACTTTCTTTTTTGTATTCACAATAATTTATTTTTAAATTGTAGCAGGTTTACATTTTGATGAAATATGATTACAATAATAGCCTACTAAAGAAAGTCTATAGGCCAACAGTGTTTCAATAGACTATAGACTAGTCTGAAAATCAAAACTTTCAACATCGCTATATAAATAAAATAATGTAAATCTGTAGGTAGATCTTCGAGCTGTGCTCAGACTAAAAGTAGCTCGCGAACTGAAAAAGGTTGGTGACCACTGCTATACATAAACTAACAAAATCGAACTAAATCGAAAGTCGTGGCTGCAAAATGGAAAACTGAATGGAATGGTGACTTCAGTGAATTGTCCCATCCCTACTTGAAATGAAAACTTTTATTTCATAAACTTGTGCTCTTCTCGTGCTTCTCGAGGCTTCGCAGCAGAGACAACATGCAGCTGCAGGACGTGGAATTCCTGTGTCAACATTAATAATTCATCTAAACAAATGTGACTCACACCTGCCCTCCCCCAAATAATAAAGTACATGTATAGGCTGCACTTGTTAATAGTAAGTCTATGAGAATCTATCATTTTGCTGCATTGCCTTATAAGCCTCATAGCTCAAAGCTCATGAAAAAAGTAGCGGCTTATAATCCAGACATTACGGTAAGTGTGATTGATTGATTGAACAGAGTGGAAGATGCAACAGTAACTAAAGAATCTCCGCCTGACTCTTGACAGAATCCTTGGTCTCGTGTGAGGTTTGAACCGGAGATTACTGGTGACAGGCGGTTCAGTCATTAGCATAAAGGGCGGGGCTCCAGCTGCTGTTCAGATCGAGGCTGAAGATGATACGGTCAAGATTATAATTACACGATGTTCCTTTAAACATAAAAGTGTTTCTGTTCATAAAGCTCACGACAGGAGTTTCACAGCGTGTGTAAGTCCTGCTGTAGACCTGGTCCTGGTCCTGGCCCTGGCCCTGGTCCTGGCCCCGGTCCTGGCCCGGTCAGGTCTTGATCCGGCCCTGGTTCTGACCCGGCTCTGTGGATCGGTGGACGTCAGCTCATATTTGGGTTTCGCCGCCTGGTTTTTTGTTTCGTCTCTGAATCAGAATCATCACCAAGAAACAAATCCAACCTCCACAAAAGAAGACCAGCTGTAGACCAGAACCTGCAACACAAGACTGTTAACCTGTTAGACCAGCTGTAGACCAGGAACCTGCAACACAAGACCTGGTTTAGACCTGGTTTAGACCAGCTGTAGACCCAGAACCTGCAACACAAGACCTGGTTTAGACCTGGTTTAGACCAGCTGTAGACCCGCAGAACCTGCAAACAAGACCTGGTTTAGACCTGGTTAGACCAGCTGTAGACCAGGAACCTGCAACACAGACCTGGTTTTGACCTGGTTTAGACTGGTTTAGACCAGCTGTAGACCAGAACCTGCAACACAAGACCTGGTTTAGACCTGTTTGAGACCAGCGTAGACCCAGAACCTGAACACAAGAAGGAACCTGGTTTAGACCAGCTGTAGAACCTCAGGAGACTGCAACACAGACCTGGTTTAGACCAGCTTAGACCAGGAACCTGCAAGCACAACCTGGTTTAGACCTGGTTTAGACCTGGTTTAGGACTGGTTTAGACTAACCTGCTTAGACTGGTTTAACCTGGTTTAGTCCTGGTTTTACCTGGTTTAGACCTGGTTTAGACCTGGTTTTAGACTGGTTTAGTCTGGTTTAGTCCTGGTTAGTCTGGTTTAGACCTGGTTTAGACCTGGTTTAGACTGGTTTAGTCCTGGTTTAGTCCTGGTTTTAGTCCTGGTTTAGACCTGGTTTAGACCTGGATTTAGACCTGGTTTAGTCCTGGTTTAGACCTGATTTAGTCCTGGTTTAGAACCTGGTTTAGTCCTGGTTTAGTCTGGTTTAGCCTGGTTTGTTCTTGGTTTAGTCCCTGGTTTAGACCGCTGGTTTAGTTCCTGGTTTAGTCCTGGTTTAGACCTGGTTTAGACCTCGTTAGACCTTGGTTAGTATGGTTTTAGTCCTCGGTTTGGTCTGGTTTAGACTGGTTTAGTC
>JBBPFD010000361.1:0-28194 GCA_038363315.1 Mugilogobius chulae
CTTCTTCTTCTCTTTTTTTTCTCTCTCTTCTCACTCTCCTCTCTCTTCTCTTTCTCTTTTCTTTCTCTCTTTCTTCTCTCTAATTCCCTCTTCTCTCTACTACTCTGTCTTCTCTTCTTTCTTCTTTCTTTCTTTCTTTCTTCTTTCTCTTCTCTCTATTTCTGTCTTCTCTCTCTCTCTCTCTTCGTGCTTTCTCTTCTCTTCTCTCTTTTTCTCTCTCCTCTCATTCTCCCCCTCTTTCTCTCTCTTTCTTTCTTCTCTTCTCTTCTCTCTTTATTCTCTTCTCTCTCTCTCTTCTCTTCTCTCTCTTTCTTCTCTCTCCTCGCGCTCTCTCTCTTTCTTTCACTCTCTCTCTTTCTTCTCTTTTTCTTTCTCTCTTCTCACTCTCCTCTCTTCTCTTTCTCTCTTTCTTCTCTCTAATTCTCTCTTCTCTCTACTACTCTGTCTTCTCTTCTTTCTTTCTTTCAATTCTTTCTTTCTTTCTCTCTCTTCTCTTTCTTCTCTCTATTCTCTTCTTTCTCTCTCTCTCTTCGTGCTTTCTCTTCTCTCTCTTTTTCTCTCTCCTCTCATTCTCCCTCTTTCTCTCTTTCTTTCTTCTCTTCTCTCTTTATTCTCTTCTCTCTCTCTCTCTTCTCTCTCTCTTTCTTCTCTCTCTCTCTCTCTTTCTCTCATCTCTTTCTCTCTCTTCTTCTTAAGTTGTTCAGTTGTGTCTTGCAGTATAAATAACACTATATGATCAAAAGTCTTATGTTTTGAGAAGGAAAAAGAGCTATTTCAGTCGTTACACAAGTATCGGTTGATATCGAGTATCGGCAGATGCTTAATTCTAAAGTATCGGTATCGGAACTGAAAAAGCTGGATCGGTGCATCCCTAATTTAAACAGTAATGATACATGTTTTTTTGCTGCTTTGGTGCAGTTTTATTCCACTTTGTTAAACCATGTGATTTGATTGTGTGACAAAATAAATAAATAAATAAATAAATAATAAATTAGGGATGCACCGATCCAGTTTTTTCAGTTCTGATACCGATCCTGATACTTTAGAATTAAGCATCTGCCGATACCCGATATCAACCGATACTTGTGTAACGACTGAAATAGCTCTTTTCCTTCTCAAAACATAAGACTTTTGATCATATAGTGTTGTTTATACTGCAAGACAAAACTGAACAACTTAAGAAGAAGAGAGAGAAAGAGAGAGAGAGAGACAGAAGAAAGAGAGAGAGAAGAGAGAGAGAAGAGAAGAGAGAGAGGAGAGAAGAAAGAAAGAGAGGGAGAATGAGAGGAGAGAGAAAAAGAGAAGAGAAAGCACAAAAGGAGAGAGAGAGAGCACGAAGAGAGAAAGAGAGAAGAAAGAGAGAGAGAGAGAAAGAAGACAGAAATAGAGAGAAGAGAGAGAAAGAAAGAAGAGAAGACAGAGTAGTAGAGAGAAGAAAGAGAAGAGAGAGGAGAGTGAGAAGAGAGAGAAAGAAAAAGAGAAGAAAGAAGAGAGAGAGAGAGAAAGAAAGAATAAAATGTCAAACATTATGAGACATTCTGGATCAACATCAGACATAAATCAGACTCATTATGTCCAATTAAACACAACTAGGATATCGGCTGAACCGATATTATGGAGCCGATACTCGATCCAGCAACATTTCCTGGATCGGCACCGATATTCGATCCTAGTATCGGATCGGTGCATCTCTAAAATAAATGTAGACTTTGATTTAGAAAAAAACCCAATGAAGTGACTTTGATTCTTCTGATGTGATAAAAGGAAGCTTTTTTCAATGGATTCTTTCTTGATTGTTTTCTTCTATGTTTTGTGGGATGATTTCATGGGTAATTAAAGAACAACTCTTTCAAAAGTGTTTGTGTCATTGTTTCTTTTTCCTCATGCAGAGCAGAAGCATATTTGAAAGTTCTGTAAAAACAACACTACAGTGACAAGTTAGTAGATTTGCTCTGGTATAGAACAATGAGCTCTCTAGGACTAAATTCAAATGACACATCAGTCAAAAGACAAGAAGAAGAAACTAATAAAACAGCCTTTCCTGGTATTGGATGTTAAATACCACTAGAGTAACACACTGTCCACTGTGTGTCATTACTAATCCAATATAAAACACACAGAGTCTGGTCAAATATGTCCATCTTTTATTTCTCATAAAATGACTAAACTAATCCTAATAAACGAGTTACTTCTAAAGACGACCAGTTCACCCGAGGCAGAGCTAACGGCAATCGACTATTTTAATACAACACAATCTTTTGGACTGAGCAGATGAGCTAAACTTGTGCTGAGGGGCTGATTGTGGAAAAGAGAAGACAAGACTGTGAGGACACAGGAACACCTCTGAGTCAGAGCTCCGACTGGTCCAGGACAAAGAGGCTCAAACTGTGTCTCCTCCATCACTCCTCACAGCACAAACTCCACACACACTCCTTTAACTGGAATGTTTCACAAAGATTATTCACCCGACTATTGTTCCTGTTGCATATCAGATGTTCACAGTTAAGGCTCATTTCTGCTTCAGTTCTGCAAAGAAACAGTTCCAGACTTCAACCACCAGAGAGCGCCAAAAGGTTGTGATCACAGGACATCCCAGCATTCTACAGGACAACCAGAAATAAAGCAGGACCAAACATGTACTAAACATGGACTATGACAGGACTAAACATGGACTATAACAGGACTAAACATGGACTATGACAGGACTAAACATGGACTATAACAGGACTAAACATGGACTATAACAAAACCTAAGTAGCCTGGGGGCAAACAGCTGATATGATGACATTAAGTCTAGTCTATCATGTCTCTGATTGGTGAAAGTGACACTGTTACAACTCTCCTCAGCCTCATCTCCATTGATTGGTCTTAATGACACTTTTTTCTGAATCATTTGCTTGTTAAAATGTGATGACACAAACTTAAACATGCCTTTTAAAAACGGCTTAAGTACCTACTTCATAATAACTTGATTTAAATGCTAGCTCAGTCTGAATAGAAAAGTGAAATGTCCAGAGCACCTTCATAATGAAGATGTCTAAACAATAATCTGTGTTCATTGCAGAAGACAAAAGGGTTTTGTAAGAAAACAACAAGTGAAAGACAAACAAGTGAAAAGGCTCATTCTCTGGCTTTATTGGAGCCAGGCTCAGCTCAGTGTGGGTTTGTTGCTGTTGTAGTTTTTGTTGTTCTTGTTGCTGGGTTAGATGATCATAAGTCCAGTGCTTGTTGGAGACATTGCTGTTTGGAGTTGGAGAAGTGAACCATGGTAGAAGCACTTGCATAGAGCAAAGACAGCTGCTGTCAAGTTTGAGAGCTGATGTTTGGATTCAGTTTGGAAACAGATGGTGAAGACTTGAAGAAGAGCTCTGGCTGACGTCTTGAGTGGTTGTAAACTGTACATTAAAAACAGGAAACACATTACTTTATGTTCTAAATACACAAACCAAATCTATCAAATCATATAATAGCACCTTTTCAAATGAAAGTACAATGACATGTCAAAATCAAATGAATAGAACTTATTTCAGACCTAATGTTTATCATGGATTTGCCAGGAACAGAACACAAAAATGCACATGCAATCAACAAAAGTATATTTGACCTTTTTGATGCAGGGAGGTAGAGCCGTGCTAGCTGCAGTTGGAGCTGAACGATGACCAGGCACAAACTGACGTGTGGGACAAAGATAGAAGCTGAAGAGCTGATGTTTGAGCCTTCTTTCTGGTGGATGACATTTGAAGACACTGATGTTAAAGAAGAACTCTGGCAGGTGAATAGAAGCTGCAGCAAAAAGAAAACACAATGACATTTCACTGTGTCACAATGAAATGATTGTTTTTCTCTTGTTTAAACTTACTTTTCCACAGATTCCATTGATGGTGAATGTTCTTCATGTATCAGATCCATTGTGGCTTTACTCTTGTGCACTTTCCTTAGAAGAGAGGAAGAACCAAATCAAAGTTATGATCCTGTTCAAAACAAACACATGTTCTCTGTGGGAGTTCTTTTTCAGTCAAACTAAAACACTTACAAAGCCATGAGCTGATTCCACCTCACACTGGACTGTCACGGTTTCTCTTGAGGTCGATGTGCTGAACGAGGGCTGGAAATGACAAAAAGTGAAATGAGCTAACAGAACAGAAACTACAAAGCTGATTCATGTTCAAAACATTTGCTGTGATGAACCGGGCTCTTTGGTCTGGAGTTGTCATAAACTGTAGATTGACAAAAACATTACATTACTTTATGTACAAAACAGAAAATATCAAAACTGTCAGATTAAAAACAATGTGACTAATAAACACCTTTTTAGGCCGAGGTTCATGGTTGACATGGTGAAGGGAAGAAGTCTTACAGGCCTTTGGATCTCTTAAAGGCTGCAGGAATAAAATAAAAGTACAATGACTTTTCACTGTCTCAAAATCAAATGAATTTGACCTCATTTTAAACTTACTATGGAAATGCAGTTTTATGTCTTTAAAACTATTTAAATCATCATAAATCATAGTTTATTACCTTTTGTGGACACAAGGTCATGCTCGTTGGATAACACCCAGGCAGAAAGTCTATCTACTGGACAAAAATAGCAGCAGTGACGTCGTCTTGGAGATGGGTGATGCTCTGGCTGATGTTAAGTCCTGAGGTTTCTTTGGCTGGCCACAAGCGTCTGTAATTATAATGTAAATACCTGCACATTTCTAACTGACATAAGATGAAACAACTTTAAAATACTTACATTGTGCTACAGAAACTACATCAATTTAAGTCAAATTTTACCTAAGGATGCTAGCTAACAAAACATACTACATAAAAACAACATTAACATCGTGTCCCTGACATTGGTGATGTTAGGCTGGGACACTGGCTGAGAGAGTGAGGAGGAACAGGTCCCTGTAGATGGTGATGTTAGGCTGGGACACTGGCTGAGAGAGTGAGGAGAAAAAGGTCCCTGTAGATGGTGATGTTAGGCTGGGACACTGGCTGAGAGAGTGAGGAGGAACAGGTCCCTGTAGATGGTGATGTTAGGCTGGGACACTGGCTGAGAGAGTGAGGAGGAACAGGTCCCTGTAGATGGTGATGTTAGGCTGGGACACTGTCAAAGAGAGTGAGGAGGTAAAGGTCCCTGTAGATGGTGATGTTAGGCTGGGACACTGGCTGAGAGAGTGAGGAGGTAAAGGTCCCTGTAGATGGTGATGTTAGGCTGGGACACTGACTGAGAGAGTGAGGAGGAACAGGTCCCTGTAGATGGTGATGTTAGGCTGGGACACTGGCTGAGAGAGTGAGGAGGTAAAGGTCCCTGTAGATGGTGATGTTAGGCTGGGACACTGACTGAGAGAGTGAGGAGGTAAAGGTCCCTGTAGATGGTGATGTTAGGCTGGGACACTGACTGAGAGAATGAGGAGGTAAAGGTCCCTGTAGATGGTGATGTTAGACTGGGACACTGGCTGCAAAACACAAACAAATTATTTTGACACCACACAATAAAAAACAGTTACACACAAAAACTAAATAAATAATGTGAAGAAGCACACACTAAAATATACTATTGAGTTTGTGGCCTTTGCTCCCAAACTGAGTCCAAGACCATTTGCGCTCAAACTACTGAGTCCATGGCCATTTGTTCTAAAAACAGAGAGTCTTGGCCAATCGCTCTCAAAATACTGAGTCCATGGCCATTTGTTCTAAAAACAGAGAGTCTTGGCCATTCGCTCTCAAAATACTGAGTCCATGGCCATTTGTTCTAAAAACAGAGAGTCTTGGCCATTCGCTCTCAAAATACTGAGTCCAGGGCAGTTTGTTCTAAAAAAACAGAGTCTGAAACCCTTCGCTCTAGGAATACAGAGTAGAGTCACTGTTTCCACGTTGAGAGAAGCCATCTGAGGTGGCTTGGGCATCTGGTCTGGATGCCTCTGAGAAAAAGCCTCCCTGGTGAGGTGGAGATGTTCTAATGAGAAGAAGTCTTGGGGAAGCACCAGGGCATGCTGGAGGGGCTTTATCTCTCTGTGGCCTGGGAACATATTGAGGTTTCTGCAGAGGAGCCTGAGGAAATGTCTGAGACAAAGGAAGGCTGGTAGTTCCAGTTTAAACTGAGGCACTGCAGTCCCAGAGAAGCACTTGGAAATGGATGGTCCACACTTTCCAGTCATTCCAGTCCACCTCTTGATCTTGCAGATAGGACTCCATCTGCTGCATCCAGTCCAACTTAGGTCCAGGAACCAAGCGCAGACTCAACCTCCACCTTTGGGATGAGAGGGACAGGGTTAGAATGTGGCAGCTATGTCAGCCACCTCAGCAGAAGGAGGGGAGGGTTAGCAGCACAGATAAGCTTAGCAGCAGGAGTGGGAGCAGGATAAGCAAGGTTAAGACGCCTAACAAGATGGGTGGGAGCAGCAGAATTAAGCAAGTGTAGGCTTGGCAGCAGGGGCAATAACAGCAGAAGCAGCGTTAGGGGGCGTAACAGCAGGGACAAAAGCAGCAGAAGCAGGAATAGGGGGCTCAACAGCAGGGGCAAAAGCAGCAGAAGCAGGGTTACGGGGCTTAGCATAAAAAATAAAATTAGGAGAAATAGGCTTGGAGAGCCAAACAGCTGGGCCAAAAGTAGCAGAAGCAGGGTTAGGGCGCGTAACAGCAGGGCCAAAAGCAGCAGAAGCAGGGTTAGGGCGGGTAACAGCAGGGCCAAAAGCAGCAGAAGCAGGGTTAGGACGCGTAACAGCAGGGCCAAAAGCGGCAGGGTTAGGGCGCGTAACAGCAGGGATAAAAGTACCAGAAGCAGGGTTAGGATGCCTAACAGCAGGGACAAAAGCAGCAGAAGCAGGGTTAGGGCGCGTAACAGCAGGGACAAAAGCAGCAGCAGGGTTAGGGAGCATAACAACAGGGACAAAAGCAGCAGAAGCAGTGTTAGGGGGCGTAACAGCAGGGCCAAAAGCAGCAGAAGCAGGGTTAGGGCGCGTAACAGCAGGGATAAAAGCGGATGAAGCAGGGTTAGGGCGCGTAACAGCAGGGATAAAAGTACCAGAAGCAGGGTTAGGATGCCTAACAGCAGGGACAAAAGCAGCAGAAGCAGGGTTAGGGCGCGTAACAGCAGGGACAAAGCAGCAGCAGGGTTAGGGAGCATAACAACAGGGACAAAAGCAGCAGAAGAAGTGTTAGGGGGCGTAACAGCAGGGCCAAAAGCAGCAGAAGCAGGGTTAGGGCGCGCAACAGCAGGGACAAAAGTAGCAGAAGCAGGTTAGGACGCCTAACAGCAGGGCCAAAAGCAGCAGAAGCAGGGTTAGGGAGCATAACAGCAGGGCCAAAAGCAGCAGAAGCAGGGTTAGGGTGCGTAACAGCAGGGCCAAAAGCAGCAGAAGCAGGGTTAGGGCGCGTAACAGCAGGGCCAAAAGCAGCAGAAGCAGGGTTAGGGAGCAAAACAGCAGGGCCAAAAGCAGCAGAAGCAGGGTTAGGGAGCATAACAGCAGGGACAAAAGCTGCAGAAGCAGGGTTAGGGAGCATAACGGCAGGGCCAAAAGTAGCAGAAGCAGGGTTAGGGAGCATAACAGCAGGGCCAAAAGCCGCAGAAGCAGGGTTAGGGAGTTCAGCAGCAGGGGTTAGAGCAGCAGAAGCACGCCTGCGACGCTTAGCAGCAGGGGCAAGAGCAGAGGCAGTGCGTTTGCGAGCCTGACGAGCAAAGGTATAGCCAGGAGGAGGAATGAGCTGAGGTCTGTTCGAGGGAGCAGAGTGGGGCTGAGAGGACATGTTATAAGTGGCCATGGTAAATGTGTGTGTGAGTGTAAATGTGTGTGAGTGTGAGTGTGTGGACTTAGGCCCAGAGGCAGCTCCTGCGCTGGAGGTCCGAGGGTCTGCAGAAACACTGGGCCAAGAATCACACAGATCTGTGGAGAAGAACACACTGAGTCAGACAATGTGATATTAAAGTCTTTTTCAACACTTTATTTCATCAACACAGAGCCAACAGTGACCAGTTTGTTATTACCGACCTTGACAAAGTTTGGAGGCACTTCATCAAATCAAACACCTGACAAAAGCATCCAACTGTATGTTTAGTTCCAATTCAAAGTAGTAGTACAGTATAATGTAAACATATTTTAAACATTTTTATATGCATATGTATTAGGGATGGGACTATTTTTCTTTGTCACAATTCAATTCTTGTCTCAATACATGTGTCACAATTCTAATATGTTTTCTATTTTGTTGAGTCTCACAAGAACAAAGTAGTTTCTTGTGAGTCTTGATTAGGATCATGTCTAAAAGAGTTCACATTTCAACAGCAGTGTGGTATTTACTTCCTGACTGAGAAATGACAGAACAATCAACCCTTAACTGCACAAAAATGACCAAACAGAGCTTTGGGAGGAAACACATTCTGTTAGTAAGCAAAAATATTTAGTTTTCAGCTTTGTTGAAAAAAACTATTGAAATTGTATTGATTTCTTTCATTCCTGTTTTGACTCGGACAATAATAAAGACATGTCTCAATGTGTCTGACTGTCCAGTGTTTTATTTGAATCACATTATTTTATGTTTATAGCAATAGTTAAAATAAAGTAAACCATTAGGTTTGCAAAATGTAAATGTACCAGTATCACATTAGTGATCACTACAAGAACCACCAAAGGTAAGAGACTATATTTATACTAAACACAGAGGTAAGGATCTCTTTAGCCACCACATGTTGTACCAAGTACCACTACCGCTACCATGAAGTACCACTGATAAGATCACACAATGTACCATGAAGTGCCAGCATTTCTACCTATTATTATAAAGTGTTACTTAAAGACTTTTCAGAGGGCCATGGCCTTTTGACTGAAGTGCACAACACAACAGTCTAAACTTGGACTTGTACAACACTGACCCAAAATAAAACGCTACAAACTTTACTAATAAAAACAAATGTCATTCCAGTATGAAACCAGAATTAAACTGGGACTAGACCAGATGAAATCCTATAATCCAACCAGTTCTACACAACTGGACCAGGACTAAAACAGTATTCACTCAGAAATAAACCAGTATTCTAAAGATGAACAAATATATGTTTTAATATTTGGAAGCTGTGAAGAGGGCTGGATCAGATGGTTTGGAGGGCCAGGCCTTATGTTTAATAGGCCTACTGTAGGCCTTGGGATCAGTTCAAGTCAGGCTGTGTCTTATATTAATGTAAGACATAGTCTCAAATGTCATGTCTACAAAATAGCTTTATGCAGATTAGTCTTGATCAAATTAGATTTGTAATATGACAATTCAAGTAGAAGTGCTCTTGTAATGCTACATTGACAATATTTGCTGTGATAATGAGCTCAAAGTGCGTGTTTTGTGACTTTGGCCCGTGGATATGGTCACAGTAGTCTCTGTTTTAGGCTCGTTAGTTCTGGTCAGTAGCGTGTTAGCAGCTGCAGCTGTAGGTCTAATGATCTTTGCTTCAGAAGCACAAAAACACACATTTCTTTGAGTAAACTTACAGAAAACATGATCTCTAGACTTTGACAAAAGGACATAGTGCTAGTGCTTGTTTTACGAGCATAAAACGGTCAAAACTCATAAGGAGTAAGGTGAAGAGGCAAAGTCAGAAAAGCTCACGTTTTTTCCTCACAAACGTCTCGTAGTTTGAGTCAGGGGCTGGTCAGTCGGTGTCTGAGTGAAAATGTCCAAAAGTGAAGTGTCCTTTCTGTAGAAATCACCGAGTGAAGCTCACAAATTCAGAGTTGTGCTCGCAGTGTGGGTTTGCAAAGTTTGCAATGACCAGCGTCATTTAAAAACATTCGCTAGGTAACAGCGCACGTGCACGGCGCGCTGACGTCAGAACGCGCGTGGCTTTGGCCGCGAGGAAATCAGGAATTATTAAATAAATGCGAGCTTTGTCATTTAATGTGCATACCTGGTTTTTATTTTTATCAGATTTCTTTGACAATTTGTATTTAAAGACAGTAAAATAATAATGGACAAATAAATGTGAGATTTGATCTTCCTTCAGAACAATGTCTTCAAGACCTGCAAGTTTTTAAACTTAGAATAGTTCAGGACAGAGCGGGTCTAGATCTCAATTAGATTTAGGGCGTATTCAGAAAGACAAATCTCCTGCAATATTTTAATCAGCTTTCATTATAAGTTCTAAAGTTGAAAACACGTGTTTTGAGTTTATTTATTTATTTTCATTCATTTAGTGTTAAGTGCTAAGTTTTACTGCCTCAGACTTTAGACACAGCATAAAAGCAAACTTTAGAAACTAAAAAGAGACATTTAGTTTAACTGCGCCTTCAATAAATTTATTTATTTATTTATTTTGCTTCACTTGACACTATTTACGTCTGATTAAACGAAACTCAAAGACTATTTCCTTATAGTCTGCCGCGAGCACAGAAAATCAAATTAAAACCACATTAAAATACTGAACCACAGTTTGTCCATAGTAAAAATGTCCATTGTTTCCATGGTCCCTTTGCGCTTGAAGCTGCAGCAGCAGCTGTCTGTCATTAGTTGTGACCACGCCCCTTCCGCTCATCTTCCTTCAGTTTGGCTCCTTCAGGTAACAGGCAGGTTCACTGTTGTTTGAATCTCCTTCCAGCTTCACTGCAGGTAGTTGCTTTACAATCATGATTCCAATCCGTTGTTAACATTCTAATACTGTTGCGCTGCTGTGTGGATGTGCTTTGGACCGTCACTGAAGAGAGCAAATGAGCACAACTGAAAAGTAGAGCCAGACCTCTCCAAACACGAGAAAAGTGAATCAAATGTGGTGAAAATGGTTCTTGTTGACAGGTGAAGTACTTGTCCTGTTATTTGAAGTGTGTTTGTTTATTGATCAGGGACAGCTGAGAGTGGAAGGGCACATTGATCAAACAAATCAAGACTAATCTGTGACTAATCTGTCCACAGCAGAAATGAAATGACAAACATGGATGACAAGAACAAATGTCTGTTTCCAGCCTGCAGTCTGTGACAATGACGTTTGTCCTCCGGGGAATGGTGATGCTGAGGATCAATCCAACGACTAAAACAAGGTGAAGTCAATCTTCTTCTATTGCACTTCTTTATTGACACACAAGATGGCAGTGTAGACACACATGGCCTTAAAACCAACTAACCAAAGGAAACATTCCATTTGCTCTCTATTGAACAGTGTTGGTCAAATCAATCCTGTAGATTTCTACATTATGGTGTTGAAATAACACAAAGCACATGAGCATACTTAGTAAATGACATCATTAAAGGGCCTTTATATTTGGATTAAATGACATAATCTACTTTTCTCTGTCATTTTTGACAGTGTTTGTGCAAACTGATCAAATCAAATCAAGATTCAGGTGAAACTGGCCACAAACCTAACCTGACTCAGGACATGGGCTGTTTCCCAAAGCCTAGGGACCTTGCCTTACCTTGTTTTTTTTTATTTATTTTTTTATTTTTATTAATCAACAGATATTGTACAACATTCGTCTGAGGTACAACAGCAAAACAGAGAGCTTATGTAAAGTAAACATAAATGGTGACAATACATTCTTTATAATAGTTCAGGGGTTTTCTGTGAAAATTTGTTCATAAGAGTTCAGAAAGCGTGTGCTCTTCTTATTGTTGATGTGAAGCAACGAGTTCATTATGTTCTTAAAGTCTATGAGCAACAGGGGAAAAGAAGGTTGTTGTTTCAAAAATTTTTGTTTGTGAAGAAAAAATTTACCAACCAGTATAAAGAAACATACGAGAAAGGTTGTTTTTTGTCAAGTACAGGATTTTCAAAATAAAAAATTATTTCCTTTAATGTGAAGTGATATGTAGATCTATCATCTGGACTATTTCTAAAAATGTAGTTACTTATATCAGCCCAAAATGTATTCACAGTGTTACAGTAAAAAAACAAGTGCTCAAGAGTTTCTTCCTCCGTTTGACAGAATGAACAATATCTGTCTACGTCAGCAAAAGTTGAAACAAAAGAATTGACTGGGTATATTTTGTGAAGTATTTTATAATGTATTTCTTTAACTTTATTTTGAACACAGTATTTGTGTTGTAACAGCCAAGTCTTTTTCCAGTTTATGTCTTGTATTAAAGTGCGCCAAAAAAATTTCCCTCTTGGAGAGATTTTGTTAGCTCTTTGAAATATTTGCCTTATGTGGTGATTAGTACATTTTTTGTCAGTTAGATGAATGCCATTTAGCTTTAGTTGAATAGAAATGCTGTCGTTGTTATCAGGTTTATAAAAAGAAAAATGACATTTGATGAGATGGCATATTTCTGGGGGAATAGCTTTGATAACAGAGCTATATTCTCGAAATGTAATTGGGAAGTTATATTTTGTTATAAATTGTTCATAAGGCAAAAGAACACCACGTTCATCGAATACTGATGTAACATTAACAATGTTGTTTTGGAACCACTTAGGAAGAAATAAAGACTTTTTTTTTACTTGTTATGTGTTCGTTATTCCACAAGAGTTCTTTATGCGGGGAGAAATTATGATTGAAACATAGTTTCCAAGCAAGTAGACATTGTTGGTGGAAGTTGGCTAGTGGCACTGGAAGTTTTTTAGGTGTGTAATTACATGTTAATAGGAAAGAAAGACCACCGATCTTATCAAATATTGCATTGGGTATATATATAGATTTGTTATTTGTTAGGCATCTTTTTAACCAGTTGACTTTAAATGTGTTTACTGTGTCAAAAAAGTCTAATACATCTAGCCCTCCTTCTGTTTTAGAGTTTGTAAGTACTGATTTTTTAAGTTTATGAGGCTTGTTTTTCCAAATAAAGTTTAAAAACAAACTGTTAATATCTTTTGAGGTTCGATCATCTACATAAAGAGATAGCAAAGGATAAACAAAACGGGATAACCCCTCTGCTTTAGAAAGAAGAACTCGACCATATAATGTTAAATCTCTCTGTAGCCATGAATTGAAAATATTTCTGGTTTTTACTGTTCTTTGACAAAAATTTAACTGTTGTCTAGTTTTAGTGTTTTTTGTTATATAGACCCCCAGGTATTTAACAGACTGTTTAATTGGAATATTTTCTAGCTGTCGGTCTTCACAACTATGTATACATTTGGACATATTGAGTTTCAAGCCTGAGGCTTTGGTAAATTCTTCAATTAGTGGGATAGCATTTTTTATTTGTGTTTTATCTTCCAAAAAAAGAGCTGTGTCGTCTGCAAGTTGTGATATCTTAATTTCTGTATTAAATATAGAAATTCCTTTTAGGTCTGGGTTATTGACAATATTTATAGATAACAATTCAACAACTAAAATAAATAAAAAGGCACTTATAGGGCAGCCCTGCCGAACTCCACGTGAGATATCAAATCTTTTAGTAGTGTTAAAATTGACGATTACAGAGCTATTGATACCATTATAAAACATATCAATCATATTTGTAAAGGAAGAGCCAAAGCCAAATAATAGAAGACATTCTTGAATAAAATTGTGCTCGATGGTATCGAAAGCTTTGTAGAAGTCTACAAACAGAATAAGTGCCTCAGAATTAATATTTTCAGAATAATCGAGTAAATCCAACACTAAGCGAATGTTATTGCTAATATGACGTCCTTTAATAAAACCAGACTGCGTTTCCGATATAATTTTGCTAAGTCCATGTTTAAGTCTATTTGCATATGTTAAAGCTAAAATTTTGTAGTCTGTAGTCAGGAGAGTGATAGGGCACCAGTTCACTATTAAGAGGGTATCTTTATCGGGTTTAGGGATAAGTGAGATTACCCCCTGTTTCATTGTTGGCGTCATTTCTTCTTCTACTATGCATTCTTTGTACATAGAAAATAAATGTTCATTAATGATGTCCCAAAAATGAATAAAAAATTCGACTGTTAGGCCATCTATGCCAGGTGTTTTAGCTTTTTTCATAGAGTATAATGCTTCTTTAATTTCATTTAGAGTTAAGTCTGAGTCACATACTAATTTAAAATCTTTATCTATTGTTGGACATAAGTGTTTAATTTTGCTAATGAATTCTTTGCAAGATGCCAAATTGAACTCAGAAGAGTATAATTTACTATAAAATGAGGCCACATGATTAGAGATAAGATTGGGGTCAGTACATACTGTCTGATTGATATTAATGGCAATCAGTGATTTTCGCTTACCATTTCGTTTTTCTAGAGCAAAAAAATAAGAGGAGTTAGTTTCGCCTTCCTCCATTCATTTGGCTCGGGATCGAATATATGCACCTTTAGCTAAATCTAAATAGAATTGATCTAATTGAGTTTGAGCTTGTTTAAATTCAATTTTTTCTTCTTCTGATATTGCCTCTCTTGTGATGAAATTATCTATTATATTTAATAGTTCAGTTTCTTTTTGTTTTTGGATTTTTTTGAGTTGCTTACTTCTTTGAATTGCTACATCTCTCAGTTTATATTTAAAGTACTCCCATTTTTGTTTGTGATTATTCTTAGAATCAGCAAATATTTCATGGGCGAGCTTTTTAACATGCTCATTGAATTCATTATCTTTGAGAAGATTATTATTAAATTTCCAATAGCCTCTTAGTTTGGTATTATTTTGTTGACCCTGCAATTGAAGAATAATTTGCCTATGGTCTGATAAAGGAGCAGATAGATGAGAGGCATCTTTGAGAAGATAAAGGGCAGAAGAGGAAATTAAAAAGAAATCAATTCTAGACCTTAAGGATAAGTTTTTGTTAGACCATGTATACTCTTGTTTGTCTGGGTATAGAAAACGCCAAGCATCAATTAGAGACAGGTCAGAGCATAATTTACTAATATTATTTCTTTGGGAAATTTGAGTAATTTTAGGTGGAAATCTATCTTTGGTTCCATCAGAACATTCATTAAAATCACCAGATATGACAATGTGAGCATTTGAATATTTTTGTGAAATTTCTTTAAGTTTTGAGGTAATTTCAAACAAAAGTATATTATTATGAGAATTTATATTATGGCCATAAATATTGCATATGATAAAGATAATATTATCCTGATTAATAGTTTGAATTATCCATCTCCCCGAATCTGCAGAAGTTGTATCTATAATATCTCCTCTAAATTTGTGCATTAAGATGGCAACTCCTGCAGAATGATTTGAACCATGGCTGAAGTAAATGTTGCTTCCCCACTGGCTTTTCCAAAATGTCATATCAGATTCATTAGAATGAGTTTCCTGTAGTAATATGAAGTCAGCATCACATCTTTTTAAATACAAAAACATTGCTTTCCTCTTTGTTGCATCACGTATACCCCTTACATTTAATGAAGTTACAGTTAATGCAGATAATTCATTCACCATTTAGTTAACAATAGCAAGAACAACAACAAAAATCGCTCTCTTTAAATCAGTAATTAGAACTTAAGTTAAGTGTGTGCTTTAGGAACGTGAGAACAATAAGACAACCAACTAGAAATAGTTTAACTTGTGACCAAAAGTAAATCTGTGGATTCTTTCTTTCTCTCTCTTTTTTTCTTTTAAAATTTTTATAACCAACGTTGAGTATTTAAATATATATACACATACATTATATGTGTATACATTTGTAATGGTGCTTTGCTTATAATCATAAAATAAACTAACAACATTCAGTCTATGGAAAAAATTGTATTAGCTAACAAATGATTTTTCATCCTGTGATTTTTCTGTAGAATGTAACAGGCGTGTAATAAACCTTTCAAAAATCTTGGAAATCAAACTTTTTCCCATCAATCAGGGCAAATGGACCGACGAAGGTGGCTTTTTTCCCCTCTTTTCTGGCTTTGTCCACAAGGGGCCAGAGTTTCTCTCTTGCGATCCTGTCTTCCGGGGAGAGTGCCTCGGCAAAGCGCAGCTTGTGTTCGCGGAGGAACTTGCATCCTTTGGCACATTTCCAAATGGCATCCCGTATGCAACGAAGGGCGAAAAGTATGATGACAGCTCGGTGAGATCAATCTTTTCTCTTTGGTCCGAGACGGTGTGCGATATCTACACTCTCCTCCAGGTACTCGTGCAGACCAGGCGCAACTTCTTTCATTATGCCAATCACTTCGTTTCTTACATCTTCGTCATTTTCTTTAAGCCCGTGCAGCTTTAGCGACCATCTCCAGCTATACCGCTTGCATTCAGCTATCCCTGCTCTGAGGATCCGGTTCTCTTTTTTTAACTCCTCAAGGTCGGATTTTGCGTTTGTCAACATGTCTTCGTGCCGACCGTCAGTCACAAGACGCTCCACAATAGATGTTAGCTTTTTTGTAATTCTTGTGCCGTGTTTTCAGTTGTTTTGTCAATGTCAGAGATCTTGTTGAGTGTCTCATCTTGCTTCTTTGACAGTTCTTTAAGTGAAGCCATCACATCAGTCAAAGAGCATTCATCGCTTGCACCGTTACTTTCACATTTTTTTCTTTTAGTTGAAAGAGGTTTTGAGGTAGAGGCAGGAGAGGTACTATTACCAAGCTTCTCAGTATTTGCGGACATAATTGTGTCCATTTGTTCTGCGACTTCACCCTTGTTTTTAACGTTTTCGCGGTCTTCTTCCATTTTTGGCTAACAGTGCTTAGCTTCTTGTTTAGCTTCTTTCCCGCTTTAAAAGTTTTTGAATGAAAAGTTCTCACCCTGCATGAAAAGTCACTGAGAAACGCACCAGAAATGTTAGCACCACCTAGGTCTTCTCCAGAGTTCGGTCTTTTGACAGTCTAGGTTGTCATATTGTGAGGTTTAGAGACGAGGGTGCATCACTGCGGTCCGACCACCGCCATCATGGGGGCGCCTCTCCGATTTATCACCTTGCCTTACCTTGGTCTGATCTGGGCGTGGCAAGGCTCTGACATCATCCAAGTCATGTTCCAATGTTTCAAAGAAAAGCTGTGGGTAGTGCATCATGGACCTTCAAGTGTAAAACAATAGTAGACCCAGTCAGGTGCTCAGTGGAGATGGTGGCTGGAAGTTTCTTTTACAAAGAAAATAGAAAATGCCCAAATGATGGAAAAGGCAAAACAACTCCAAGACACTCTTGACAGTAATGATAAAAAGTCTTTATTAGTGCAGGGCTATTAGTTCAAAGTAGATCATCTGAGCAGAAACACATGTTTTTTGAATAGCCCTGCACTAATAAAGGCTTTTGAATCATTACTGTCAAGAGTGTCTTGGAGTTGTTTTGTCTGTCCATCATTTTGGCCTTTTCTATTTCATGTTCCAGTGTTCATGTCCTCCACAGCCAGTGTCCTCTGTTTGGTTAGCATGTGGAGCATTTATCAAGGATACACAAGTGGATCTTTCACTGGGTTTCACTTTTTATTCATTGAGGGGGTCTGAGGGCCACATTTGGCCCGTGGGCCGCCGTTTGGACTTGCCTGTTTTAAGACAATAAAACAATGTTCAACTTAAATAATCACAATTTAATTCAATCAGTTAAGAACTCATTTGTGTCAGTGTTTGATGAAAAAACTCTTTTGTCTTTAAATATAGACACACCTCCAAAACGTCCTCAAGCCACAACACTGTCAGCTTTGTCTGGATTGAAATTTGGAAAACATGTGGTGGCCATGTGACTTTTGCGTTCTAAACAACTCATGGATCAATCTAAAGAATAACTGTCCAACTTATGGATGATCAAACTGATGGTTAGAATGAACTCAAACACATTTCAGATGTTGTTTTTCTACTTGTCCAGGTGTGGTGCTTCAGGACAGGCCCATTCCATCCTGTGTTTGGAGAAGGACCAGGACTGAGTCTGAGCTGAAGCACTCTGCCCTCTAGTGAGTCGTGTGTGACAAATGAAACACTTGTTTAGTAAGCAGCTCTGTGCCAGTGACAATCTGCTGGAAGAGGAGGAACACACTCAATATTTTATAGAGAAGACTTGAGCACAGTGAACCAGCGGTAAAAGTCAACTCTGAGTTTCAAACATAAACCAGCCTGTAATGCACTCTTTATGGTTCTCACATCAGTCAAGTCTGTCTTCAGCCCAATATGGACTCACATCAGGATGGAACACATTTTTACAAATGGACTCGTTTTCTAAGGAATTTTGGAAAATGTAAATGTTGGGTTTCTTTTTTCCGTGAGTTTATTTAGAAACACACGCTCTATTACAAAGATCTGCCTTTCAACTGAATTAAAACAGAAATAACAATATTAGCAACAAAGACATCAATAATAGAGAAAACAATCAATAAACAAAACAATATTAAGCCCAGTAAGAGGAATGATTGATAAAAGAAACTGATATTAGCTTTAAAATGAACTCAAGTGTAAAGGGCGTCTGACAAAAGCAATGAAAATGTCTCCATTCTGTTTGATTCCTATTGTATTAAAGCCTAGAACAGCATTACAATAGTTGAATGTATTTTGAATGGAGTTTTATCAGCTTTTCATGTCTAAAAGTTGCTCTTAATGTAAGAAAAGCACATGATATGGTAAAACCCCAAAGCAACACACACTCTGTCTTAGCGGATAGTCCTGGTTCTTCCTCTGTTGGCCACTAGTGGCTCTCTCCAAGCGCTATACCAGGCCTATTCAACTCAAGGCCTCCAAAAGTTGGATCTGGCCCTCAATTCACAAACGTTATAGATTTAATTCATTTATAGATTTAATTCTGGATTCATTCTCAAGAAAAAGTTTCCAAAATCAAATGTGTTCATGTGTCAGTAAGAGCTTGAACGAGACAATAATCACTTTGAATCGATTCTATTTACAGTCTGAAAATAAGAGTGGACACATTGATCTGGTGTATTTGTATTTTTTTGACTTATTCCAATGAAAAGAAAGGCTGTATTTTTCATGTTTTTTGCTCTTGTTCTATTGGCAAATCTTAATTTAAGGATTGATTCACTCATTGTCTCTTTTGACAGTGTTTACCTTTAAGGCTGTAGACGACTAAAAACGTATCCCATCGGCCGATTAATCGACTAAAGGACTAAAGGACTACAGCCCTATTTACCTTGGACTTGATTGTTTGGTCCTGGTTTCGATCTGGTTTAATGCGGAGTTATTCCAGGTTCAGATTGGGTTATTGCTGGGCTGGCAATAAAAATAGCAGCAGCATTAGTTCTTCTCACTGTAGAAACAACTCTAGTCCTGTCAATATTTGGTCCAACCTCTTGTCAAAAGCAACAACGTGTTGTGCAACTACAACTGGCCCAGAAGCCGTGGTCCTCCATCAAATCTGGCCCTTTGAAAAATCCAGTTGAATAGCCCTGGTCTATACACTGTGAGTGGAGGAGGTGTGGCTCCAGATGTGAGGAACCTGAGATGTGTCACGTCTGTGACAAGTGAGCAGAGCATTAACATCACAGGCAAAAGTCACTGTTTGGAAACAAGTCCAATCATAGAAATCTCTTGAACAACTTTGTCTAAAATGTGTCTTTTCTTTGACATCATTCTTTCTCTTACATTCTTTTGACATGGCACATATTTTACGGCCGTGCTTAAAATGCACGTGGCACAACTTCTAGACGTGTGTCTTGTATTATAAACACACTTTTAGAATACAAGTTTTGAATTGATTGAAACATTTTGGAACTTAAAAAGTGATTTGGGAAATAGATTTCTATGATTGGACTTGTTTCCAAACTGAAGCTGCTGCTACACCACTCACTTTAGCCCCAGATCTTTGTGCACTGCTCACTTGTCCCAGACGTGACACATCTCAGGTTCACTCAGTGTGAAAGTGAATGAAAGTGTCTCCAGCGTAGAGCCTGGAGAGAGAGAGTGCACTAGTGACCAACAGAGGAACAACTAAGACACATCCATTCTTTTAGTCACTTTTGATTGAAAATCTGGCAACACTGGTCACATTTTGACAGTTGGATTTAGCTGTTGATAGTGAATTATGTTTACCTCAAAGACAATAGAAAATAAACGGTCTTCAAGAATCACCATCAAATCCAAATCGTGATCTGGCTCCAAGGAAATTGTGATGTTAGTTTTTGACCATATCAGCCAGCCCTGCCTTAGGTCAGGTTTCATAGTTTTACAGCTTCAAACTGAGCCAACAAAAACATCCAAAACACAATTTGTTTCTCACAAGACACACCAAGGAATCTGTCCTTTGTTTGGAGCTCAGTATGTTGAGAATCCTGCGTTCCAGTTGAGCCAGTGTGTGTCTGTGTCGTTTAGAAGGAGTCCAATGAAGCCTGTTCACAATCTTCAGTTGAATCTGCAGGTTCCACAAACGACTCTTAAGAGCAAAGCACAGAGCAGAAGAACCCAATGAGTTCTATGTCTTAGACTCAAAGTGTAACCATCCAAACCTCCCAAGTGTGTTTCAACTTCAGTCCAGAGTCTCCATGAAGATACAAGTTTAAAGACAAACTGGAACTAAACTAAAAAACAAAACACACAGCGTTTATTTAAATAGATCTTGTTCATTTCTTTGATTCTTTCAAATGATAATACAATCTCTTTTTCTAGTTGGAGTCTTTGATTTGAATCTGATGACAAGGCCTTAATAGTAGTTCCCTTGAATGTGTCATTTCTACCTGACCATGACATCCAGCGTACATTTAAGCCGGCTGCACACTGTCCCAGTTGAAGTTCTTCTGTGGACACAACATCCTGAAGCTGTAGATGTTGTTTCTGTTTGTGTTTGCATTGAGCTGGAGGGAAAAAAGACTTTGAACCTGTAGAGGGATTCTCCCGCTGCAGGACTAAAGGAGCGACCACTGGGGCTGATTTACAACAGTTACAAGCAGCACTGTCCTGATAATATAGGCCTAATAGATCTATGACAACAACAGACAAACTTCACAAACAGGACATGATTAGACAGAGGCAGGACGTTTTCATGTGAATCTGTGCCAGGGACAAAGTCATTTCAAGTGATTGAAAAAACACAAGTAGAGTTCCTTTAAAGGAGACTATTATGTCAAAGCCACTTTTCTGTTTTCAACCAATTCAAATTTCACTTTGAAGGAATAAAAAGGTGTAAGGTTAAACATGCTGCTTCTTTCAGTTCCATTTGACAGTGAAGAGGCGGAGCAGTTTTGAACAGGAAGTCAATGGACCTGTTTCTATTTCTAAACCATTTGAGATCAGTTTAGTGTTTTACAATAACAACATGTAAATGAGTGATCTCCACATGTCAGAGTTTAGGACTAAATACTTAGAGAAAACACAAGAAATCTCCTTTAACAGCACATAAAGGAGAAAACAACCCTTCTTGATCGTCACACTGCTTCCACAAATCCAAAATGTGCCACTCATGTTATTTTATGTTCAATCAAAAAGATTTCACTTGACATTTTTTGAGTTTTTTCATTTTCTTTGCCTGGGAACATGAAATATGATTTAAACAGTATTGATACATGTTTTTTTTGCTGCTTTGGTGCAGTTTTATTCCACTTTGTTAAACCATGTGATTTGATTGTGTGACAAAATAAATAAATAAATAAATAAATGTAGACTTTGATTTAGAAAAAAACCCAATGAAGTGAATTTGATTCTTCTGATGTGATAAAAGGAAGCTTTTTTCAATGGATTCTTTCTTGATTGTTTTCTTCTATGTTTTGTGGGATGATTTCATGGGTAATCAAAGAACAACTCTTTCAAAAGTGTTTGTGTCATTGTTTCTTTTTCCTCATGCAGAGCAGAAGCATATTTGAAAGTTCTGTAAAAACAACACTACAGTGACAAGTTAGTAGATTTGCTCTGGTATAGAACAATGAGCTCTCTAGGACTAAATTCAAATGACACATCAGTCAAAAGACAAGAAGAAGAAACTAATAAAACAGCCTTTCCTGATATTGGATGTTAAATACCACTAGAGTAACACACTGTCCACTGTGTGTCATTACAATAGGCTGAGGTCTTCTAATGCAGTGTAGTTTGCCTTTTGGGGATTAATATTGTAAAAGCTTAGAGCTAAATGACTCTTTAGAACATAAATGAGATGTAATGTGATTGTATTAAAGGGACATTAAGTCAACTACACAAGTCTTTAAAAACAGAAAGTTAAAACCATCCTTTGGGACAGTCAGAATGAAGGTTTTATGTCAGAATGTGGGAAAAAAAAAAAAAAAAAAAAGCTTAAGGAACTGTTTTCCATGAAAACATGCACAAGGCTCTTCTAGGCCAAAAAAACAAAACAGGTCCAAAACAAAGATTTGTACTATTCTTTTAACTCAATAAAGAAATCAAAATGACAAGAACGTGCTTTTTTCAAGTTTATTTTTTGTACTAAAGTTGCACAGTGCACCTTTAAGTTTGTACTGAATCTGATGTGACTAAAGATGTTCAGGCTAAAAGTAAAGGTGGAGCTGTTTAATAATGACCAATGAATACTGGGGCAAGTTGTTCTAATCCAATATCAAACACACAGAGTCTGGTCAAATATGTCCATCTTTTATTTCTCATAAAATGACTAAACTAATCCTAATAAACGAGTTACTTCTAAAGACGACCAGTTCACCTGAGGCAGAGCTAACGACTAGCAGCTGTATTTGAATACAACACAATCTTTTGGACTGAGCAGATGAGCTAAACTTGTGCTGAGGGGCTGATTGTGGAAAAGAGAAGACAAGACTGTGAGGACACAGGAACACCTCTGAGTCAGAGCTCCGACTGGTCCAGGACAAAGAGGCTCAAACTGTGTCTCCTCCATCACTCCTCACAGCACAAACTCCACACACACTCCTTTAACTGGAATGTTTCACAAAGATTATTCACCCGACTATTGTTCCTGTTGCATATCAGATGTTCACAGTTAAGGCTCATTTCTGCTTCAGTTCTGCAAAGAAACAGTTCCAGACTTCAACCACCAGAGAGCGCCAAAAGGTTGTGATCACATGACATCCCAGAATTCTACAGGTCAACCAGAAATAAAGCAGGACTAAACATGGACTAAACATGGACTATAACAGGACTAAACATGGACTATAACAAGACTAAACATGGACTATAACAAGACTAAACATGGACTATAACAAAACCTAAGCAGCCTGGGGGCAAACAGCTGATATGATGACATTAAGTCTAGTCTATCATGTCTCTGATTGGTGAAAGTGACACTGTTACAACTCTACTCAGCCTCATCTCCATTGATTGGTCTTAATGACACTTTTTTCTGAATCATTTGCTTGTTAAAATGTGATGACACAAACTTAAATAAGCCTTTTAAAAACGGCTTAAGTACCTACTTCATAATAACTTGATTTAAATGCTAGCTCAGTCTGAATAGAAAAGTGAAATGTCCAGAGCACCTTCATAATGAAGATGTCTAAACAATAATCTGTGTTCATTGCAGAAGACAAAGGGGTTTTGTAAGAAAACAACAAGTGAAAGACAAACAAGTGAAAAGGCTCATTTCTCTGGCTTTATTGGAGCCAGGCTCAGCTCAGTGTGGGTTTGTTGCTGTTGTAGTTTTTGTTGTTCTTGTTGCTGGGTTAGATGATCATAAGTCCAGTGCTTGTTGGAGACATTGCTGTTTGGAGTTGGAGAAGTGAACCATGGTAGAAGCACTTGCATAGAGCAAAGACAGCTGCTGTCAAGTTTGAGAGCTGATGTTTGGATTCAGTTTGGAACAGATGGTGAAGAGAAGAGCTCTGGCTGACGTCTTGAGTGGTTGTAAACTGTACATTAAAAACAGGAAACACATTACTTTATGTTCTAAATACACAATACCAAATCTATCAAATCATATAATAGCACCTTTTCAAATGAAAGTACAATGACATGTCAAAATCAAATGAATAGAACTTATTTCAGACCTAATGTTTATCATGGATTTGCCAGGAACAGAACCTAAAAATGCACATGCAATCAACAAAAGTATATTTGACCTTTTTGATGCAGGGAGGTAGAGCCGTGCTAGCTGCAGTTGGAGCTGAACGATGACCAGGCACAAACTGACGTGTGGGACAAAGATAGAAGCTGAAGAGCTGATGTTTGAGCCTTCTTTCTGGTGGATGACATTTGAAGACACTGATGTTAAAGAAGAACTCTGGCAGGTGAATAGAAGCTGCAGCAAAAAGAAAACACAATGACATTTGACTGTGTCACAATGAAATGATTGTTTTTCTCTTGTTTAAACTTACTTTTCCACAGATTCCATTGATGGTGAATGTTCTTCATGTATCAGATCCATTGTGGCTTTACTCTTGTGCACTTTCCTTAGAAGAGAGGAAGAACCAAATCAAAGTTATGATCCTGTTCAAAACAAACACATGTTCTCTGTGGGAGTTCTTTTTCAGTCAAACTAAAACACTTACAAAGCCATGAGCTGATTCCACCTCACACTGGACTGTCACGGTTTCTCTTGAGGTCGATGTGCTGAACGAGGGCTGGAAATGACAAAAAGTGAAATGAGCTAACAGAACAGAAACTACAAAGCTGGATTCATGTTCAAAACATTTGCTGTGATGAACCGGGCTCTTTGGTCTGGAGTTGTCATAAACTGTAGATTGACAAAAACATTACATTACTTTATGTACAAAACAGAAAATATCAAAACTATCAGATTAAAAACAATGTGACTAATAAACACCTTTTTAGGCCGAGGTTCATGGTTGACATGGTGAAGGGAAGAAGTCTTACAGGCCTTTGGATCTCTTAAAGGCTGCAGGAATAAAATAAAAGTACAATGACTTTTCACTGTCTCAAAATCAAATGAATTTGACCTCATTTTAAACTTACTATGGAAATGCAGTTTAATGTCTTTAAAACTATTTAAATCATCATAAATCATAGTTTATTACCTTTTGTGGACACAAGGTCATGCTCGTTGGATAACACCCAGGCAGAAAGTCTATCTACTGGACAAAAATAGCAGCAGTGACGTCGTCTTGGAGATGGGTGATGCTCTGGCTGATGTTAAGGTCCTGAGGTTTCTTTGGCTGGCAGAGGTGGCAAAAGTACTGAAGTTCACTACTCAAGTAAAAGTACAGTTACTTGTGTAAAAAACAACTCTGGTAAAAGTCAAAGTTCTGCTGAAGCTCCTTTACTTGAGTAAGAGTATAAAAGTAAATGTTTGTAAATTTACTCAAGTAAAAAAAGTAAAAGTATAATCACACTGACAAAAGTTATTCTCTAGTCTCGGCTACTACTAATACTACTAATACTAGAAATTTGGCAGCTTCTTTTTTTGCAAGACATTTCTGATTCTTTTCAAGATTGTAAAAATGTCTTAGTTCACCAGAAAATAATTTGACTTGAAATAAGAACAAATAAGGCATACAATCTAGGTACATCAAGTAAAAACATTTAAAAAAAATTAGAGAGGCAAAAATAAATCTAGAAATAAAATGTGTTTGCAGTGCACAAAATTGGTTTGTAATGTTGTGAAGTGTGAGATACGGTAAATCAATCATAAATCATCAGATTTTTATCACGTCACAAACGAGAAATCTTTGTTAGAAATAAAAGCTTTGACGATTTTCACTCGTTAGTTTGAACCAAAATCTTTAATCCATGGCAGCAACAGGTCTGACCTGGTTTTAAAAGATTTTTCTGGATTAAAAAAGTAACTAACTTGTTTTTAAAAAGTAGGGAGTAGAAAGTACAGAGATTTCTTGAAAAATGTAAGAAGTAAAAGTAAAAAGTCACCAGATTGTGTAAGACTCAAGTAAAGTACAGATACTTAAAAAAACTACTTAAGTACAGTACTTGAGTAAAAATACTTAGTTACTTGCCATCTCTGTTGGCTGGCCACAAGCGTCTGTAATTATAATGTAAATACCTGCACATTTCTAACTGACATAACATGAAACAACTTTAAAATACTTACATTGTGCTACAGAAACTACATCAATTTAAGTCAAATTTTACCTAAGGATGCTAGCTAACAAAACATACTACATAAAACAACATTAACATCGTGTCCCTGACGTTGGTGATGTTAGGCTGGGACACTGGCTGAGAGAGTGAGGAGGAAAAGGTCCTGTAGATGGTGATGTTAGGCTGGGACACTGACTGAGAGAGTGAGGAGGAAAAGGTCCCTGTAAATGGTGATGTTAGGCTGGGACACTGGCTGAGAGAGTGAGGAGGTAAAGGTCCCTGTAGATGGTGATGTTAGGCTGGGACACTGGCTGAGAGAGTGAGGAGGTAAAGGTCCCTGAAGATGGTGATGTTAGGCTGGGACACTGACTGAGAGAGTGAGGAGGAACAGGTCCCTGTAGATGGTGATGTTAGGCTGGGACACTGGCTGAGAGAGGCTGGTTTTGTAGACGGGCAGTTTTAAGTTAAAAGCTGCAAAATACAAACAAATTATTTTGACACCACACAATAAAAATGAACAGTTACACACAAAACTTTAAATAAATGATGTGAAGAAGCACACACTAAAATATACTATTGAGTTTGTGGCCTTTGCTCCCAAACTGAGTCCAAGACCATTGCGCTCAAACTACTGAGTCCATGGCCATTTGTTCTCAAAACAAAGAGTCTTTGGCCATTCGCTCTCAAACTACTGAGTCCATGGCCATTTGTTCTCAAAACAAAGAGTCTTTGGCCATTCGCTCTCAAAATACTGAGTCCATGGCCATTTGTTCTAAAAACATAGAGTCGTTGGCCATTCGCTCTCAAAAAACTGAGTCCAGGGCAGTTTGTTCTCAAAAAACAGAGTCTGAAACCCTTCGCTCTAGGAATACAGAGTAGAGTCACTGTTTCCACGTTGAGAGAAGCCATCTGAGGTGGCTTGGGCATCTGGTCTAGATGCCTCTGAGAAAAAGCCTCCCTGGTGAGGTGGAGATGTTCTAATGAGAAGAAGTCTTGGGGAAGCACCAGGGCATGCTGGAGGGGCTTTATCTCTCAGTGACCTGGGAACATATTGAGGTTTCTGCAGAGGAGCCTGAGGAAATGTCTGAGACAAAGGAAGGCTGGTAGTTCCAGTTCAAACTGAGGCACTGCAGTCCCAGATAAGCACTTGGAAATGGATGGTCCACACCTTCCAGTCCTTCCAGTCCACCTCTTGATCTTGCAGATAGGACTCCATCTGCTGCATCCAGTCCAACTTAGGTCCAGGAACCAAGCGCGGACTCAACCTCCACCTTTGGAATGAGAGGGACAGGGTTAGAATGTGGCAGCTATCTCAGCCACCTCAGCAGAAGCAAGCTTAGGAGGGTTAGCAGCACAGATAAGCTTAGCAGCAGGAACGGGAGCAACAGAGCAAGCTTAGGACGCTTAGTAGCATTAACAAGGTTAGGACGCCTAACAGATGGGTGGGATCAGCAGAATTAAGCAAGTGTAGGCTTGGCAGCAGGGGCAATAACAGCAGAAGCAGGGTTAGGGGGTGTAACAGCAGGGACAAAAGCAGCAGAAGCAGGATTAGGGGGCTCAACAGCAGTGGCAAAAGCAGCAGAAGCAGGGTTACGGGGCTTTTCATAAAAATAAAATTAGGAGAAATAGGCTTGGAGAGCCAAACAGCTGGGCCAAAAGTAGCAGAAGCAGGGTAAGGGCGCGTAACAGCAGGGCCAAAAGCAGCAGAAGCAGGGTTAGGGCGCGTAACAGCAGGGATAAAAGTAGCAGAAGCAGGGTTAGGGGCATAACAGCAGGGCCAAAAGCAGCAGAAAAGGGTTAGGGCGCGTAACAGCAGGGATAAAAGTAGCAGAAGCAGGGTTAGGACGCCTAACAGCAGGGACAAAAGCAGCAGAAGCAGGGTTAGGGCGCGTAGCAGCAGGGACAAAAGCAGCAGCAGGGTTAGGGAGCATAACAACAGGGACAAAAGCAGCAGAAGCAGTGTTAGGGGGCGTAAAAGCAGGGCCAAAAGCAGCAGAAGCAGGGTTAGGGAGCATAACAGCAGGGACAAAAGCAGCAGAAGCAGGGTTAGGATGCATAACAGCAGGGCCAAAAGCAGCAGAAGGCAGGGTTAGGGAGCATAACAGCAGGGCCAAAAGCAGCAGAAGCAGGGTTAGGGAGCATAACAGCAGGACAAAAGCAGCAGAAGCAGGGTTAGGATGCATAACAGCAGGGCCAAAACCAGCAGAAGCAGGGTTAGGGCGCGTAACAGCAGGGGTAAAAGTAGCAGAAGCAGGGTTAGGGCGCGTAACAGCAGGGCCAAAAGCAGCAGAAGCAGGGTTACGGAGCATAACAGCAGGGACAAAAGCAGCAGAAGCAGGGTTAGGGCGCGTAACAGCAGGGATAAAAGTAGCAGAAGCAGGGTTAGGACGCCTAACAGCAGGGTCAAAAGCAGCAGAAGCAGAGTTAGGGCGCGTAACAGCAGGGCAAAAGCAGCAGAAGCAGGGTTAGGAACATAACAGCAGGGCCAAAAGCTGCAGAAGCAGGGTTAGGGCGCGAAGAGGGGCGCGCAAAAGTATAACAGCACGGGCCAAAA
>JBBPFD010000362.1:0-28159 GCA_038363315.1 Mugilogobius chulae
AATGTCAAAGACCATCTGTTTAAATTGTTTTATTTAATGATTGCTAATGTTGTAATTATTAACTGTTTTTATGTATTGTACCTTTGTTTAACTGCCTTTGTCTGTGAAGCGTCTTTGAGTGTCTAGAAAAGCGCTATATAAATAAAATGTATTATTATTATTATTCTAATGAAAATGTATCAAATAAAATAAAACAGTATAGCCTATGAATGCCCTATTTATTTAAAATATGTTCATTTCATTTGTTCATCCATCAGGCTGCAATGATTAAACAGACTAGAACGTATTCAGCCATTTAGTCACCTACAACAAAGTAGACTTTGGCCTAAAATATCCCCCAAAGAGTTGTCAATATATTCACTAGGCTCCTGTTATATTCATAACACTGACACTATTATCATCACTAATCCCATTTTAGTTTGGTTTTTAGACGAGCTTTTTTTTTTATTGATACATGAAATAAAGTTTGAAATGAAATGATCACATTTGATAAACCAGAGTTCATATCAACATAAAACAATAGAAAAGCAAAGGCAGCACTGGTTTTCAAAATCTTTCAAATATAATGTCTAACTATTCCCTCTCTTATGCACGTCTTGTTTGCTCATTTTGCTCAGGGTTTTCAAACAGGCTCAGGTGTACGACCTGCAGCATCTTCATCTCTATAGAGGGACATTGTGCTTGGTAAACAATGTTGTGCAGGACAATACATGCAACTGTTGTGTTGCACACTCTTTGTGTTTCTGCTCTCGAGTAGTTCAGACATTAAAAACGCCTCTTCCGAACTCCATTTAGACGCTCAATTACGCCATCTGTTTTTGAACTTGTTTGAAATATTCACAATATAGTTTTATTAATTTGTCAAATCTTTATTTTTCAAAATAAAAAAATATACAACATGTGTTAAAAGGAACCCCGAGAATTTTTTAATGTTTGTTTTTCGAGTTTTCCTTATATCATCAAAGATATAAATACACACGAAAATAATCTGAAAAATCTACCGTTTTATTAAACTTTTAAGAAATATATTTTCACGGAAGACGTCATCATTGTTTACAACACAGTGCATTATGGGTAGTATGACGTCGAATCGTGTAACTACGAGGAAAGTTATGAAAGCTTAAACATTCTCCTTGTTTCCTCCTGAGACCAAATCACAACCAAAAGTCTCACAATGTACCATTTTACAAACACTACTGACGCTCCTGTTAACCAGACGAAACACTACTGACGCTCCTGTTAACCAGACGAAACACTACTGACGCTCCTGGTTAACCAGGACGAAACACTACTGACGCTCCTGTTAACCAGACGAAACACTACTGACGCTCCTGTTAACCAGACGAAACAACTACTGACGCTCCTGTTAACCAGACGAACACTACTGACGCTCCTGTTAACCAGACGAAAAACTACTGACGCTCCTGTTAACCAGACGAAACACTACTGACGCTCCTGTTACCAGACGAAACACTACTGACGCTCCTGTTAACCAGACGTAACACTACTGACGCTCCTGTTAACCAGACGAAACACTACTGACGCTCCTGTTAACCAGACGTAACACTACTGACGCTCCTGTTAACCAGACGAAACACTACTGACGCTCCTGTTAACCAGACGAAACACTACTGACGCTCCTGTTAACAAAACACACTGACGCTCTGTTAACAGACGAAACACTACTGACGCTCCTGTTAACCAGACGAAACACTACTGACGCTCCTGTTAACCAGACGAAACACTACTGACGCTCCTGTTAACCAGAGAACCTACGACGTCCTGTTACCAGACGAAACACTACTGACGCTCCTGTTAACCAGACGAAACACTACTGACGCTCCTGTTAACCAGACGAAACACTACTGACGCTCCTGTTAACCAGACGAAACACTACTGACGCTCCTGTTAACCAGACGAAACACTACTGACGCTCCTGTTAACCAGACGAAACACTACTGACGCTCCTGTTAACCAGACGAAACACTACTGACGCTCCTGTTAACCAGACGAAACACTACTGACGCTCCTGTTAACCAGACGAAAACACTACTGACGCTCCTGTTAACCAGACGAAACACTACTGACGCTCCTGTTAACCAGACGAAACACTACTGACGCTCCTGTTAACCAGACGAAACACTACTGACGCTCCTGTTAACCAGACGAAACACTACTGACGCTCCTGTTAACCAGACGAAACACTACTGACGCTCCTGTTAACCAGACGAAACACTACTGGACGCTCCTGTTAACCAGACGAAACACTACTGACGCTCCTGTTAACCAGACGAAACACTACTGACGCTCCTGTTAACCAGACGAAACACTACTGACGCTCCTGTTAACCAGACGAAACACTACTGACGCTCCTGTTAACCAGACGAAACACTACTGACGCTCCTCCGCGATTGTTTTAACCAGACGAAACACTACTGACGCTCCTGTTAACCAGACGAAAACACTACTAGGACCGCCACTCTCCCTGTTAACCAGACGAAACACTACTGACGCTCCTGTTAACCAGACGCCTACCCTGTTAACCAGACGAAACACTACTGACGCTCCTGTTAACCAGACGAAAACTACTGAACTCCTGTAACGAAAACACTACTGACGCTCCTGTTAACCAGATCAACGGCAACTGTTGCAGCTGCTGCGTGCGTCTCACGACTGACGCTCACTGCTCCAGTGCGTCTCACGACTGACGCTCACTGCGCCAGTGCGCCTCACGACTGACGCTCACTGCCCAGTGCGCCTCACGACTGACGCTCACTGCTCCAGTGCGTCTCACGACTGACGCTCACTGCTCCAGTGCGTCTCACGGACTGACGCTCACTGCTCCAGTGCGTCTCACGACTGACGCTCACTGCGCCAGTGCGCCACACGATTCTGCGTCATCACCTCAAGATGGCGGCGCCCGTAATATCAGGAAGTTGTTGTAAACATAACAATTTTACGTCAAACGGCGAATATTTGTTTACTTTAAGTTCTACTTTTTAGTAAGTATACCTACGCCAAGTATTTTCGATCTATTTATGTAAATATTCGGGGTTCCTTTTAAGAGTCACTGGTGTGCTCAGTCCTCTTTGTTCTTCATGACACGTGACAGCCTATCTACATGGTTCTCCAGATTTAGTGATCCAAAAAAGTTTAAATCCGGATCAAAGTGATCCAATCCTATGTTGCTTTGAAAAACTGGCTCAAAGATAAGAGATCAGGGATAGAAGAAAAATGGATTACTAAATCTGGATCAATTTGATCCAGATTAAACCTTTTGAAAAACTGGGCCCAGAGTTCATGTGTGTAAGCTGCTGTCGGCCTGACGCAGAAGTCTTGTGTTTTGTTGAATGTCTTTTTTACTCACTGCAAACACATTTCCTTACGAGGACAATAAATGTAGTAGTAGTAGTAGTAGTAGTAGTAGTAGTAGTAGTAGTAGTAGTAGTAGTAGTAGTAGTAGTACTACTACTACTACTACATGTAAAAACACTTTAGCTTCTCACATTTATCAGACACAGAAATCACACACAGTTGAACTTATGTTTTGAGTCGTTTGTTGCAGTTAAATTGTCCTAAATCATCATCTGTTGTTACAAACAAACCGTTGCCACGACAACAAAGAAATACACTGAACAAATGCCTCATTCTAAATGTTGAGGAGCATTGTTTGATCACAATCTGAGGTTTTCTGTTTGTTCCAATCAATACTCACTATTGATCACTTCAGATCCATCAATACTCACTACTGATCATTCAGATCCAATCAATACTCACTACTGATCACTTCAGATCCAATCAATACTCACTACTGATCACTTCAGACCAATCAATCACTATGTACTTCAGATCCAATCAATACTCACTATTGATCACTTCAGATCCAATCAATACTCACTATTGATCACTTCAGATCCAATCAATACTCACTATTGATCACTTCAGATCTAATCAATACTCACTATTGATCACTTCAGATCTAATCAATACTCACTACTGATCACTTCAGATCCAATCAATACTCACAGATACTTCAGATCCAATCAAACTCATATTGATCACTCAGATCTAATCAATATCAACTCAATCTAACTTCAGATCCAATCAATACTCACTATTGATCACTTCAGATCCAATCAATACTCACTATTGATCACTTCAGACTCATTGTCAAACATGACTTTATGAAACGTTTCAGCCTGAGCGTCTGAAACATGACAGACAATCACATAAACCAGATCATAACCAGATCAATAACCCTGATCAGCGCCGCTTCTGAGTCTGAACAAACACGAGCCAAACTCAATGTTTTTATGATCACGTCACGTGCCGCCATAAACCAATCAGAGCCGACCTTTACTCAGAAACAGGACGCCTTTACTTTAGTCTGCAAACCCGGACTAAACCCGGACTAAACCCGGACTAAACCTGGTCTGAACCAGGTCTGAACCAGGTCTGAACCAGGACTAGAGCAGCAGGTCCACAGTGGAACTAAACCAGGACTAAACCAGGCCTAAACCGGACTAGAGCGGGTCGTGGGACGCGCGCGGGCGGCGGCGCTGTGGAAAACTGTGGAGCGAAGTTCACGCGGTGTTTTCGCTCCACGCCGCGTCCCGCCGCGCCTTTCCGCGCAAACCTGAGGCGGTGCGACGCGCGAGGCTCTGTGCGCGCGCTGTGGCCCGGTTTGGCCCGGTTCGGCCCAGTTTACCTGTAGTTTGGCGCGTCTGAAGCCATGATCCTGCGCTGTTCTTCAGCTCCACAGACCTGACGCTTCACGCACGACGCACGCACACTTCCGCCTCTCACCTGTGCGTCACGCGGCGCAGCGGCGACGCCTGGCGGCAGAACCACGCACGTGCAGGTTTCATCGGCAGAGAAGTGTTTTAAAGTCATAATGTGGAACTTTCAGACGGACTTAAGAGTCTGAGTCACTGAAAAAGAAACGACTGGACTAAAGCTGGGGTAACTCACTATTTGAATTTTCCACTAAACGGTCCAAAGTAGAGACTCTGAGTTCTGTGTAAAGTGAAGAGTCTTCTGAGCTGGAGCTGAACGCTGCGCTCTGATTGGTTGAGCTCTGAATGCTGCGCTCTGATTGGCTGAGCTCTGAATGCTGCGCTCTGATTGGTTGAGCTCTGATTGGTTGAGCTCTGAATGCTGCGCTCTGATTGGCTGAGCTGGGGCGGTTTCTGTTGTTTGTAAAAAGACGTTTATAAACTAAGTGCAACTATGTGGATATGAACCATGTGTCAGATTTAAAACCTACATTGTGTTTGAAGAGTGAAAATCACCTCCTCCTCCTCTTTATCACCTCCTCCTCCTCTTCTCCTCTTTATCTCCTCCTCCTTCTCTCCTCCTTCTCTCCTCCTCCTCCTTCTCTCCTCCTCCTCCTCTTCTCCTCGTCTTCTCCTCCTCCTTCTCTCCTCCTCCTCCTTCTCTCCTCCTCCTCCTCCTTCTCTCCTCCTCCTCCTTCTCTCCTCCTCCTTCTGTCCTCCTCCTCCTCCTTCTGTCCTCCTTCTCTCCTCCTCCTCCTCCTTCTCTCCTCCTCCTTCTTCTCTCCTCCTCCTTCTGTCCTCCTCCTCCTCCTTCTGTCCTCCTTCTCTCCTCCTCCTCCTCCTTCTCTCCTCCTCCTTCTTCTCTCCTCCTCCTTCTCTCCTCCTCCTTCTCTCCTCCTCCTCCTTCGTCCTCTCCTTCTCTCCTCCTCCTCCTCCTTCTCTCCTCCTCCTCCTCCTTCTCTCCTCCTCCTTCTCTCCTCCTCCTCCTCCTTCTCTCCTCCTCCTCCTCCTTCTCTCCTCCTCCTCCTTCTGTCCTCCTCCTCCTCCTTCTCTCCTCCTTCTCTCCTCCTCCTCCTTCTCTCCTCCTCCTCCTTCTCCTCCTCCTTCTTCTCCTCCTTCTCTTCTTCTCTCCTCCTCCTTCTCTCCTCCACCTTCTTCTCTCCTCCTCCTCCTCCTTCTCTCCTCCTTCTCTCCTCCTCCTTCTTCTCTCCTCCTCCTTCTCTCCTCCTCCTTCTTCTCTCCTCCTCCTTCTTCTCTCCTCCTCCTCCTTCTTCTCTCCTCCTCGTTGTCTCCTCCTCCTCCTCCTTCTCTCCTCCTTCTCCTCCTTCTCTCCTCCTTCTCCTCCTTCTCTTTCTTCTCTCGATCGTCTGTGACAAACTCACTGCTTCACGTTTCACTCTGACACAGTTTTGTTTGTTTGTTTTTTTGTTTGTTTGAGACTGAACTTGTTTGTCTGAGTCTCAGAGGCTCAGCAGGACAGGGCCTGGTCTGGACTTGGATGGGAGACTCTGGAGCTTCAGGAGACACGAGCAGACCAAGTCTAAACCAGGTCTGAACCAGGTCTGAACCAGGTCTGAACAAGTCTCTGTTTTATTCTGAAAGTTTCCGGACCTGACGACACGATGACGAAACCCGGAAAAACCCAGAAGTCAGGAACATGGCGGGCAACATTCCGTAAGTGTATTTACTCTTACTTTAAAATACTTAAACCCGGACTAAACCTGGACTAAAACAGGACCAAAATTCTCTAGGCAGTCCAGCCTCACTGGTAAAGCCATCAGCCCGAAACCTTGGCTTTATCTTTGACTCCCAATTTGACTTTGAGTCTCAAAGAACAAAGACTGCTCAGTCACACTTCTTCCTAATTCGTAATATAGCCAAAATAAAGAATGATATTCCCCACTCAGATCTAGAGAAAGTCATTCATGCTCTTGTGCTCAGCCAGATGACTGTAACGCCCTGTAAGCAGGTCTAAGTCAGAAATCAGCCGGCTTCAACTTGTTTAAAACGCAGCTGCTAGACTTCTGACAAACACCAGACACATGAACACATCTCTCCTGTCCTCGCCGCCTTGCACTGGCTTCAGTCCAGTACACACGTTGATCACTTTTAAAGATCTTCATGGTCTTGCTCCGGCTTATATCTGTGAGTTGTTGTCACCAGATGTTCCTGGTCGTTCTTTGCGCTGACTCTTCGGAGCAGACGGTTCCATCCTCCAGACTGGTTACTAAAGGACACAGGGCTTTTTCTGTCCAGACACCAAAGCTCTGGAACGCTCTACCAGACATGATCAGATCAACACTGTGGAAGCTTTTAAATCTCATTTGAAAACTCACTTTTAGAGAATGTCTTATTCTTAGCTATTTTAATCTATTTTATTATTCTTTGTTTTGTTTTATGTGCAATGTTTTAGCAATGTTGTGATGTTTTTGTAACTTGTTTTTGAAAAGTGCTATACAAATAAAGTTATTATTATTATAAAACAGGACTAAACCCAAACTAAACCAGGTCCAAAGCAGGACTAAACTAGGACTAAACCTGGACTAAAACAGCATCTTGTATCAGCTTGAGTCTTAAATCCACATCAATTATTTTATCGTCTGAAGCTCAGATGAAGTTTGTCGCAGGACGGCCCGGGTCGCTCCTTTCACTGTGGGGAACTCTGAGAACCAGGACAGGAACCCGGAGCAGAACCTGAACCCGGAGCAGAACCTGAACCCGGAGCAGAACCAGAACCAGGACAGGAACCCGGAGCAGAACCTGAACCTGGAGCAGAACCTGAACCCGGAGCAGAACCTGAACCCGGAGCAGAACCTGAACCTGTGAGTTCCAGGCTCAGTTGCTTTGTCCTGGTTTGAGTTTTAGAGCGACTCTCATGCAGACTGAGGCCGGTTCAAACGCTCCAGGTGTGAATAAAGACTCTGATCCCAGTCCAAGAACCAGGCCAGTCCATTCCTCAGGCCAGACTCTGGTCCAGATCACCGATGGTCTAACACAAACACAGAAAACACTTTTATTCTCCACATTTCATCAGCGTCACCCAGAGAAAAGCACCTGGACCTAGAACGGTTCAGTCTGGATCAGAATAACAGGACCAAACAGAAGCATTTTGCACGTGTCTGGTCTGATCCTGCTTGAGTCTTAGTCCTGGTCTGGTTTCTGTCACATGTTCTGATCTTCTGCTTCTTTTCCAGACCAAACATGAATCTTCATGAGCTTCTGCTGAACATTCTGCTGCAGCTAACAAACGAAGAGCTGGAGATGTTTAAGTTTTTCCTGCTGGTGAGCAACTTCTACTGGAAACACAACACACCACAAGAACTGGACTAAAACTGGACTAGAACTGGACTAAAACTGGACAAGAACTGGACTAAAACTGGACTAGAACTGGACTAAAACTGGACAAGAACTGGACTAAAACTGGACAAGAACTGGACTAAAACTGGACAAGAACTGGACTAAAACTGGACAAGAACTGGACTAAAACTGGACTAGAACAGGACTAAAACTGGACTAGAACAGGACTAAAACTGGACTAGAACAGGACTAAAACTGGACTAGAACAGGACTAAAACAGGACTAAAACAGGACTAAAACTGGACTAGAACAGGACTAAACAGGACTAAAACAGGACTAAAGCAGGACTAAAACAGGACTAAAACAGGACTAAAACTGGACTAGAACAGGACTAAAGCAGGACTAAAACAGGACTAAAACTGGACTAGAACAGGACTAAACCAGGACTAAAACAGGACTAAAGCAGGACTAAAGCAAGACTAAAACAGGACTAAAACTGGACTAAAACAGGACTAAAACAGGACTAGAACAGGACTAAAACTGGACTAGAACAGGACTAAAACAGGACTAAACAGCACTAAAACAGGACTAAAACAGGACTAGAACTGGACTAGAACAGGACTAAAGCAGGACTAAAACTGGACTAAAACAGGACTAAAACTGGACTAAAACTGGACTAGAACAGGACTAAAACTGGACTAGAACAGGACTAAAACAGGACTAAAACTGGACTAAAACAGGACTAAAATTGGACTAGAACAGGACTAAAACTGGACTAGAACAGGACTAAAACAGGACTAAAACTGGACTAAAACAGGACTAAAGCAGGACTAAAACAGGACTAAAACTGGACAAGAACTGGACTAAACTGGACTAGAACAGGACTAAAACTGGACTAGAACAGGACTAAAACTGGACTAGAACAGGACTAAAACAGGACTAAAACAGGACTAAAACTGGACTAGAACAGGACTAAAACTGGACTAGAACAGCACTAAAACAGGACTAAAACAGGACTAAAACTGGACTAGAACAGGACTAAAACTGGACTAGAACAGGACAAGAACAGGACTAAAACAGGCCTAAAACTGGACTAAAACTGGACTAGAACAGGACTAAAACTGGACTAAAACAGGCTAAAACTGGACTAAAATGGACTAGACAGGACTAAAACTGGACAAGAACAGGACTAAAACAGGCCTAAAACTGGACTAGAACAGGACTAAAACTGGACTAAAACTGGACTAGAACAGGACTAAAACTGGACAAGAACAGGACTAAAACTGGACTAAAACAGGACTAAAACTGGACTAGAACAGGACTAAAACTGGATTAGAACAGGACTAAAACTGGACAAGAACTGGACTAGAACAGGACTAAAACTGGACTAGAACAGGACTAAAACTGGACTAGAACAGGACTAAAACTGGACTAGAACAGGACTAAAACTGGACTAGAACAGGACTAAAACTGGACTAGAACAGGACTAAAACTGGACTAGAACAGGACTAAAACTGGACTAGAACAGGACTAAAACAGGACAAGAACAGGACTAAACAGGCCTAAAACTGGACTAGAACAGGACTAAAACTGGACTAGAACAGGACTAAAACTGGACTAAAACTGGACTAAAACTGGACTAAAACTGGACTAGAACAGACTAAAACTGGACTAGAACAGGACAAGAACAGGACTAAAACAGGACTAAAACAGGCTAAAACTGGACTAAAACTGGACTAAAACAGGACTAAACTGGACAAGAACTGGACTAGAACAGGACTAAAACTGGACTAGAACAGGACTAAAACTGGACAAGAACAGGACTAAAACTGGACTAGAACAGGACTAAAACTGGACTAGAACAGGACTAAAACTGGACTAGAACAGGACTAAAACTGGACTAGAACAGGACTAAAACTGGACAGAACAGGACTAAAACTGGACTAGAACAGGACTAAACTGGACTAGAACAGGACTAAAACTGGACAAGAACAGGACTAAAACTGGACAGAACAGGACTAAACTGGACTAGAACAGGACTAAAACTGGACTAGAACTGGACTAGAACAGGACTAGAACAGGACTAAACTGGACTAGAACAGGACTAGAACAGGACTAAACTGGACTAGAACAGGACTAAACTGGACTAGAACAGGACTAAACTGGACTAGAACAGGACTAAACTGGACTAGAACAGGACTAAACTGGACTAGAACAGGACTAAAACTGGACTAGAACAGGACTAAACAGGACTAGAACAGGACTAAACTGGACTAGAACAGGACTAAACAGGACTAGACTGGACTAAAACTGGACTAGAACAGGACTAAACTGGACTAGAACAACTAAAACTGACTAAACAGGACTAAAAAAAAAAACTAAATGGACAAGACTGGACTAAAACTGAACGACTAGAACAGGAGGTCTGCTCTCTGATGTTCGTGTCAGGGACAGAAACACTCTTTTTTAAAGCTGTCAGATGTTTTTGAGACTAAATTCTGTGTTTTTCAGGCGGATTGTCCGACTCTTCGTTCTGAACTGAGCGAAGCTTCCAGACCCAGAATCGTCCAACTGATGATCCAATGTGACGAGAAAACTGTGTGAAAGAAACGCTCCGAATACTGAGGAAAATGCAGCAAAACAACCTGGCAACGCAGCTGTCCCAGGACTCAGGTCAGACCCAGACTAGACCAGACCAAACCAGACCAAACCAGGTCTAAACCAGGTCTAAAGTGCTGTGTCGTGTGTTGCAGGGGTCCAGGGTTAAAGGGAGACGTCCAGCTGCAGTTTTTGGGACTAAAACCTCTTTGGACCAACAGTTTTTACAGTTTTTAAATTAAAGTCTTTTTATTCTGGAACATAAGTGTGTTGTTTTGTTTGAGCAGCAGAGGGCGCTGTCTGACTGTAAACACACTTACACACACGCACACGCATACAAGTGAGGACATTTACTGACATAATGTATTACCCAGCCCCTAACCCTAACCCTAACCTTAAAACCTCATCTTGACCCTCAAACAGGCCAAAACAGTGTTTCTGTTTTAAGTCAGAATTGTTTGAATCCAGAAAAGATTTGATTAAAAATCTTGTGCAGAGAAACTAAAACAACCAGGTTTGTCACATGTTCTACTGACCTGAGATTATTTCACTGGAATCAGACATTTTACCTCAAAGAAGATAAATGTTCTTATTTCTTAAAAGGCCTTTTTTACAGTGTTTAAAGTCTCCAGGGACAAAACAGAGAGAACCAGGTCTGAGTCTCAGAGGATTCAACATTTAAACCAGGGCTATTCAACTGTATTTTTCAGAGGGCCAGATTATATCGAGGACCACGGCCTGTGGGCGGGCAGTTTCACAAAACATCACAGTTTTTGACCCAAGATTGAGCCCAAGACCAGAGTTGTTTCTATAGTGATAATAACTAATGCTGCGTCTGTTTCTATTGCTCTACAGCAGGCTATTCAGTTATATTTTACAGAGGACTATGGTCTATGGGCCGAATAACAAAACTGCACCAAGAACTTATGTTTAGTCAATTGAAAATACGTTTAAATTGCTCTGTCCTTTAACAGGCTTACACAGCAGAGATAAATGAAAACTAGAACAACAGATAAAGGACTAAACCTACAGTTAATCCAACTCTATGACTCTAGATCTACATGTTTACTACTTCAGGGTGTTATATTTGTTACTTCCAGTCCCTGGCCCACTTTATTATGATGGGCCAGTCTTTATTTCAAAGCCTTATGTTGCTGTATCCATCACTGTTCACTGTAAATCAGACACGGATTGTTTCCCTGGCTTCTTTACAATGTGGCCCAGTCCATGGCCCATTTCACCAATGTGGGCCACATCGTATTGCTTCGGGCCGCTATTTGAATAGCCTTGATTTATACAAACATTTAACTCTGAACATGTTTGTGGTTTAATGGGACAGTGTTTGTGCTTTAATGGGACAATGTTTGTGGTTTAATGGGACAGTGTTTGTGCTTTAATGGGACAGTGTTTGTGCTTTAATGGGACAGTGTTGTGCTTTAATGGGACAGTGTTTGTGCTTTAATGGGACAGTGTTTTTGTGACATTTTTCTTTTGTAAAGTGAATCTTGGACACGCCCACAGAGCTGGTTTCCATAGTAACCTCAGCTCCAGATATTTAACCCTACACAGAGTTAAATATTCTTCACCTGTGATTGGTCGACGTGCTGCTCCGCCCACTTGATTTTGTGATTTTAGAAACAGTCGTGTGGGAGAAGTTTGGATCGATTCTGATTCTGTTCAGTGACTTGTGTTGAAGCTTCGGTCCAGAGGAAACGTGGAGCAGCTCCCAACGTTCAGCGGCAAAGAAACAAACAAACAGGCAAACAAACAAACAAACAAACAGACAAACAAACAAACAAAGAAACAAACAGACAAACAAACAAACACAACAAACAAACACAACAAACAAACAAACAAACAAACAAACAAAGAAACAAACAGACAAACAAACAAACACAACAAACAAACACAACAAACACAACAAACAAACAAACAAACAAACAAACAAACAAACAAACAAAGAAAGAAACAAAGTAACTCACAAACACAACGCAGAGAGAAACAGATTTGTTCAGTTTCTCTAAAACTTCTGCCAAACTCAAGACACAAAACAGACTCACACTGTCGGTCTGCCCCGGGGCGGCTCTGGCTCGGTCTGCCCCTCAGTCTGCCCTCAGTCTGCCCCGGGGCGGCTCTGGCTCGGTCTGCCCTCAGTCTGCCCGGGGCTCTCTCGCCTGCCCTCAGTCTGCTCGGGCGGCTCTGGCCTCGGCCTGCCCTCAGTCTGCCTCGGGGCGGCTCTGGCCTCGGTCTGCCCCTCAGTCTGCCTCGGGGCGGCTCTGGCCTCGGTCTGCCCCTCAGTCTGCCCCGGGGCGGCTCTGGCTCAGGCTCATGTGACTCTCTGCAGCTGTTTTCAGAGGAATCTCGTGGTTTCTGTTGTAGATGTTCTGGTCAAACCTGTTTGTGCGTCTGCAGAGGAAACCTTCTTCCACAGAAATGATTCAGACTTTTGTAGATCTTTAGGTCTCCAGCTCAAAGCCGTGTAAAAGCTCAGACAGACAGACAAACAAACAAACAAACACACAAACAAACAGACAGACAGACAGACAGACAGACACGTGTGATCATAAGTTGTGTATATGTATATATATGATGTGTTCTATAGATGTTCTACAGAGGGATTCTGGGTGGACGTGACTCTCTGCTCTACTGCTCATGTGTCCTGCACAAAGAGCTCATCTCCATCTGTTTACATGGGGAAACTTGTTTGAATTAAACACTGAAACGAGACGACAGCAGCTGCTTTGATCAGGTCTGAACCGGTCTGACAGACGTCTGTTCCTGAAGCTTAGACAGAGTTTTTCTAACTTACATGAAAGTAACTTCTAAGAGTCGAAGGATCAAGATTCATCCATAAATGTAACTCAGCAGCAGAACTTTTGTTTTCTCAAAGTGATAAACTCTTGACGTTACTGACAATGGAGCTTTTTAGACGTGTTTCACTGTTTGTGTGGATGTGCGGAGGCTCTTTTACAGGCGGGGCGTACGCATCACCCAGGTTCATCAGAATCAGAATCAGAAAGGATTTTATTGCCATTGTCAGTGAGTTACAGAATTCACAGACTAGGAACTTGCTTTGATACTAATGTGCAACATACAACACAGAAAACACAAATAAAGAATAAAAATATAGAGTAAAAAATATCAACTATAATAAAATATTTAAGATAAATAAAATCAAATAAAGGGCATGCAAAAAAAGTCAATAAAAATTAGGCAATAAAAAAAATATGCACAATAATCAGAACAGTAGTGCAAGAGATAATACTAACATGAGTAAATGAATAATAAACAAACAATCCCTCTATAGAAAACCTGACACCTCAGGTAAAGTAGAGAATCTCTGACAAAGCATCATTTGTTGGAAAACAAACGAAAAACACGAAAACTTTTAATTAAATACCATCCAAACTAGGGCCCAGGGGCCAAACTAGGCCCTCCGGAGGGACTAATTTACCCTGCTAAGGAGAGCTGATGTTTCTATTTGATTACACATGTTTCTTACAAAAAAGGCCATATAAGTCTATTAATAAAAGATCATTTGATCCTGAATTTAGGGTTTGTCCTTGTTATATTTCATTAATGACATTATTGTTGCAGATGGAAATATTAATATACTGTAAAAAATGAAGACTTTAGGAAGTTTTTGAACATAACTTCTCGTTCATCCGTCCAATAAGTCTCAGTTTTGTTTATTGTTTCTCGTCACCAGTGAAAGATAAGGTAAGAGTTTGAAATCCAATAAAGAAAGGCCCAGAGTTCATTAGATTGATTAGATTAATGAAGAAGACACTATTTGTACTGATTTTACTGATTTGAAAACTAAAAATAACGTCTGGAAACTGAAGCTTGTTGAGACTTGTACATGTGTAAATAAAAGAGTTTATTCCTAAATGTCTGATCTTCACTGTAACTATAAACACCATCACTGCCTAAAAGTTCCAAAGTCTCATATTCTGATGAAAAGTGTCACCAGAGCCTCGTCTTCCGGGTTCACATCCGGGTCACGTCTGGTTCTTTTGAAACCTTCAAACAAGTTTATTAGGGACCTTCCTCAGCCGTATTGGAACTCCACTTATGGAGCAATAGACTGGAACCGGGCGTGGCTGGTGGGCGAGAGATTCTGCATAAACAATAAAGTCAAAGAAGTAACATATAAAATCTAACTATAGTAATGAATTGTGGTCTAAAATTCAACAGTTTCTGCAGACTAAGACAGGACACATAATCACCTTACAAGAGAGCGATATTCTTTTTGTTGCCAAACATAGGAACAACCACGTCACTGCTTTATTACATTTATTAATAATGCTCGGGAAGTATCATATTCATAAAGCTAAATGGAATGAGACTAAACCTAAGTGGACCTGGTTCTGTCAGGATTTTAGACAGTACATTAATACAATTAAACATTAGAGGTTATGCAAGTGACATCATTTTATTCCAAAAATGCTTAGCAACATTTAGAATGAGTGGCATTTCTTCAATGTATTTCTTTGTTGTCGTGGCAACGGCTTGTCTGTAACAACAGTTGATGATTTAGGACATTTTAACTGCAACAAACCGACTCAAAAACTTATTTTTTAAGAAGAAAAAGGTCATAAGTTCAACTGTGTGTGATTTCTGTGTCTGATAAATGTGAGAGAAGCTAAAGTCTTGTTGTTTATCTGCTTTGCTACAACTGTTGACTTGATTTTCTCTGTTTACATGTCAGTTACAAACCCAGTGTCAGTAGACTTGTGGTTGTAGTTTATTTTTCCTGTTTTATCTGTTTATTGAACTCTTACAAGAGAAAATGTCCTTTCTCTCATTAACTCTCATGCATCAATGCCACTCAGCAGAACATTTAGAATGATGTGAGGTCACCTGCAGAACCTCTATTGACTAATAAAAAAGCCGTAAAAACATACAACCTAATTGAAAAAAAAGACCTTATTGTTATGGAAGATTCTTCAAATGATAATCGGTTGTTGGATTTTGTTAATTTTGATGATGCATGTGGAGGAATTCTATTGGGGTTCAATTTAACATACAATGGTTATTTAGTGAGGCACTCTCCTCATTTGTAGACTGTTTGACATGGCCTCAGAAAAGACCAACAATAACTCACTGTTCTCTTCCTGTAGATGGGGCAGTAAAACTCCATGGAAGCGAGCGAAACAGGAAATGAACATACTAACAAGTAGTTGGCAGCTCTGGAAGTGAATAAGCCAACTGACTTCTGTATACAGAATTAACAGATCTGCCTGATATGAACTGTAATCTTATATGTGCACTTTATACTATCGATAGTAATATTTTATTGTTCTATTGTTGTTGTTGTGTGTGTTGTGCGAGTGTGTTTGCTGCCGGACACCTGAATTTCTCCTTTGGGAGATTAATAAAGTTTTTATCTATCTATCTATCTATCTATCTATCTATCTATCTATCTATCTATCTATCTATCTATCTATCTATCTATCTATCTATCTATCTATCTATCTATCTATAACGGCTGTGAGGTTGTAAAAAATAATTAATGTCATCATGATTGAGCGGCCATATGTATCGGTGATTACTAGGAATGGAAAATCGATCGAAAACTTCAAAAAGCGGTCAAGTGTGCAGCGAGTCAATCGGTTTTGCTCGTGCAGCCACTGACTTGCACACAACCCACTCTAGATGTATAATGCAAACAATAATACAGCCCTGATGTAAGGGGAGGCAGGGTGTGAGCGTGGGCATGTCTAAAATGTCTTATAATGCCGCTTTAACTCACAAACAACAGTGGCTATGTTATAATTTAATTTGTTTCTTAGGAGAGAAAAAAAAAAAAGAATAAACATAAGTGAATAAAAATAAATTCACAAAATCATAAACCGTCGCTGCGGGAGCGAGGACTGAGGCGAATCGTGATTTAGGTGAATCGTCCCACCCTTATTTATTAGGTTACACCAAACAAAACCCAAAGTGCAAAAAAAAAACACCTTGGAAAACTTTTGTGTTAATTTATCCCCTTGCTGTTAGTATTGTTGTTGTGTTTGTTTGTGTTTGTTTGTTTGTTTACTGTTGTTGTTATGTTTGTTTTTGTATGTTTGTTTTGTTTGTATTTGACCTGTTGATTGTTTTAGTTGTCAATATTATTTTGTTAATAAAAAAAAAAAAAAACCGTCTGGTTCTTTTGTTTCTTTTGCTTCGATCCATTTCTTCTGCGGATCAAAGAGTTTACCTGGAAAAGGGGGCGGGGCCTGTGCGCTCGAGCTCCGCTGCACTTCCGGTTTGTGCGTCAGGTCCTCGCGCTGCTGCAGGTGAGTCCGCGCTTCTCTTCTGCTCTGTTTGGTTTCTTTGTTTGTTTGTTTGTTTGTTTGTTTGGTGTTTGTCCGCGCGGGATTCTCCGGGGGCGAGCACGTGCGAGAGAGAGAGAGAGAGAAAGAGAGAGAATGAGAGAGAGAGAGAAGAAAGAGAGAGAGTGAGAAGCTAGAAGACGAGAGGAGAAAAAAAATACGAATAGAAAGAGCGTAGAGGAGGAGAGAGGAGGTTAGGGAGAGGAGAAGGAGGTTGTTAAACATGTCTTTAGTTGAGTTGTTTGAGTCTGAAGAGACTTTTCTCCGTGTGGTTAATAGAATTTGAATATTTATGATTCTGGGAACATTCTGAGAAGAACAACAAAGAGAGAGAGAGAGAGGGAGGGAGGGAGGAGAGAGAGAGAGAGAGGGAGAGGAGAGAGAGAGGGAGAGGAGAGAGGAGGGAGAGAGAGAGAGAGAGGGAGGAGGAGAGAGGAGAGAGAGGGAGAGGAGAGAGGAGGAGGAGAGAGGGAGGGGAGGGGAGAGGAGAGAGGGAGAGAGAGAGGAGAGGAGAGGGGAGGAGAGAGAGAGGAGAAGGAGAGGAGAGGAGAAGAGGGAGAGGAGAGGGAGAGAGAGGAGAGAGAAGAAGAGAGAGGAGAGGGGAGAGAGAGGAGAAGAGAAAAGGAGAGAGAGAGGGAGAGAGAGAGAGAGAGAGAGAGGAGAGAGAGAGAGGAGAGAGAAGAGAGAGAGAGAGAGACAGGAGAAGAGAGAGAGAGAGAGAGGAGAGATAGACAGAGAGAGAGAGAGAGAGAGAGAGGGAGAAGAGAGAGAGAGGGAGAGGAGGGAAGAGGGAGAGAGGAGAGAGAGAGAGAGGGAGAGAGAGAGAGAGAGAGGAGAGATAGACAGAGAGAGAGAGAGGGAGAGAGAGGAGAGAGAAAGAAGAGAGAGAGAGAGAGAGAGAGGAGAGAGAAATAATAAAATAATAATTGAGTTTATTATGAACAGCTCTTGGTTTTCAGACACAACTGTTCAGCTGAAAGGTTCTCCCTCTATGGACACTTTTAGTTTGATCTGGTGTAGTTTTTGTCTTGATCGTGTCACAATGTAAATCTAAAGTTCCCTCAACTTCACTGATCTTCCCTTCACGTCCGTTTCTTTTTTCTAGACCAGTTTGATGTTAAAGTCTTTTCAGCTCAGCTCTGAGTCTGTGTAATTAAAAGCACTTTCTGTTCTAACTTTATAGATTGTTAAACTGTTTGTGTTTGACAGGAGCAAATCCAGGTTCTTTTCACAGTTTAAGAGATACAAACATTTGGGTTTACAAAGTGAAACTTTTCGATACTTACAAAAAATATATATATATATATATATATATATATATATATATAGTAGGGATGGAAAATCGATCGAAGTTCGCAGAAATCGAATCGGAAGACCAGAATCGATCAGTTTTTTCCTGCAGCCACTGACTTACACACACACTGTATTTGTATAATACACACAATAATACAATATTAGTCACAATGTTTAAAGAAACAAAGCCTGAACTTGTTCCAGATCTGACTTAAAGTGTTTATTATGTTGAGTTAACAAGTGATGTGTGGACGAACCTCTAATATGAACATGAATGTTACAAAAACACCAGTTCTAAGCTCTAACAACAGAGGATTGTTTAAATGTCATGTATTATGGTTTATTTTGTGTCTTAAAAAAAAACAACTTAATATGGATAAACTAACAAACGAACAAAATCAAAATCGTCTGTCATAACTTGTGTTTTTTGCAGGCTAATGCTAACGGCTATTGAACCATTTTGTTCGCCTTCTTTTCTAGGACGTGCACTTCCTTAGCTGCATTAGCCTGTAGGGTTTCAGTCGATTGGGTTTATTATAACTGTCATTATTGAATTAATTGCCCCACAAGACAGACAAACAAACACGTTAGCTACCTTAACAAGAGCTAAACAGGAAGTGCATTTCCAAGCCAAGTGGGCGGGACAAAATAGGGTCAATAGGAAAATAAACAGTAGATGCTCCGGACTAGCTTAAATGTTAGCGGACTAGCTCAGATGTGTTCGATAGCATCAGAGTTGGATGCGCCTCTACTACTTATACGTCTGTGATCTCTATGGTTGTAAACCAGCCCCGTTAGTGTTGTCACGATACTAACATTTCAAACTCGATTCGATACTTGAAACAAACTCGATACCAAAGTGCAAACTTAATTTTTCTTTCTTATGATAGTATTTTACTTTTTAATTATTAATTTTTTTAATCTTTTGATATTATTCAAAACAACAGTATTATCGAGTATCGATACCAGTTTTAGTATCGATTAATATCGGGGAATCGATCTTTTGACAACCTTAGTCCCAGTTGTTTCTGGTCAGAAGGTTTTAGTTTTGTTTAAAACGGCTTTTAAACTTTAGCTTCGGCTTCGGCTAACGCTGCTAACACTGTAACTCCTGCTCTGATTGGACAGAACGGTCATGTGTCACTCTGATTGGACAGAACGGTCATGTGTCGCTCTGATTGGTCAGAACGGTCACATGTTGTCGCTCTTGATTGGACAGAACGGTCATGTGTCACTTGATTGGGCAGACACGGTCACATGTGTCAGCTCTGATTGGACAGAACGGTACATGTGAGCTCTGATTGGTCAGAACGGTCACAGTGTCACTCTGATTGGACAGAACGGTCATGTGTCGCTCTGATTGGACAGAACGGTCATGTGTCGCTCTGATTGGACAGAAGGTCATGTGTCGCTGATTGGTCAGAACGGTCATGTGTCGCTCTGATTGGACAGAACGGTCACATTGTCACTCTGATTGGACAGAACGTCATGTGTCGCTCTGATTGGACAGAACGGTCATGTGTCGCTCTGATTGGACAGAAACGGTCACATGTGTCACTCTGATTGGACAGAACGGTCATGTGTCGCTCTGATTGGACAGAACGGTCATTGTGTCGCTCTGATTGGACAGAACGGTCATGTGTCGCTCTGATTGACAGAACGGTCACATGTGTCGCTCTGATTGGTCAGAACGTCATGTGTCGCTCTGATTGGACAGAACGGTCACATGTGTCACTCTGATTGGACAGAACGGTCACATGTGTCACTCTGATTGGCTCAGAACGGTCACATGTGTCACTCTGATTGGTCAGAACGGTCACATTGTCGCTCTGATTGGACAGAACGGTCACATGTGTCGCTCTGATTGGACAGAACGGTCATGTGTCGCTCTGATTGGTCAGAACGGTCCAGGTCGCTCTGATGACAGAACGGTCATGTGTCACCTGATTGGTCAGAACGGTCCAATGTGTCACTCTGATGGTCAGAACGGTCACATGTGTCGCTCTGATTGGGTCAGAACGGTCACATGTGTCCTCTGGGAAGTCAGGTGCAGGAACGGTCACATGTGTCCACTCTGATTGGTCAGAACGGTCACATGTGTCACTCTGATTGGTCAGGATATCGAGTCACGGACATGTGTCGCTCTGATTGGACAGAACGGTCACATGTGTCGCTCTGATTGGACAGAAACGGTCATGTGTCGCTCTGATTGGACAGAACGGTCATGTGTCGCTCTGATTGGTCAGAACGGTCACATGTGTCGCTCTGATTGGTCAGAACGGTCAATGTGTCACTCTGATTGGACAGAACGGTCATGTGTCGCTCTGATTGGTCAGAACGGTCACATGTGAGCTCTGATTGGTCAGAACGGTCACATGTGAGCTCTGATTGTCAGAACGGTCTGAGCTTTCAGATTAATTCAGATTCACTGGGCTCGAGCTCGTTCTGCTCCTCGAGGGGAAGTTATGGAGGAAACACAAATGTTCATGTTCCACAGTCTGTAGCGCAGCTAGCACAAGGCTAAAGCTAACGGTCACTCACGCCAGCGCCGCCATGTTGACCAGCGCCGCCATGTTTGACCAGCGCCGCCATGTTTGACCAGCGCCGCATGTTTGACCGGCGAGCTGGAGGGTTTAGGGAGCAGAGCCGTTTGGGAAAGGCCCATGACCAGAACGGCGGCCATCTTTGATCACCAGGGTTTGGGCAAATTTCACTTTTGTGACAGAAAATACAAAACTTATTAGAAGCCTTTCCATAACTCTGCACCGCACATGTTGTTGTGTTGTTGTTGTTGTGTTGTTGTTGTGTTGTTATTGTTGTTGTGTTGTTATTGTTGTACTCATGTTGTAATCTCAATAGAGCTTTCCACAGTTCTAAAAACAGATTGTGACGTCACGCCGCAAAGCATTGTGGGTAGACAAACGAACGCGAGCGCGGGCGTGGTTACATGTGTCAAGGTGGATCGAAAACAAAAGTATTTTCACAGTTAACAACCAAATCCTGCTGAAACGACGAGGCACAGACACTGCTGTTGGAGACTACGTACATCGGACTGGAGAGAAGCTCCAGACGGAACCGTTTTCATCCCGAACTATAATATTAAAAAAACAGTACTAAACAAACGCGTGCTGGACATGCCCGGATTATCCAAAGGGCCTACCGGGCACAGACCCAGGGGCCCGCCTCCTGCCCAGGGCCCTTCCAATCAGAACACATTTTTACTGAACGTCACTTTTTCTGTTTTGTATTTTATTGGTTCCATATTATGTCAGTTTTTTAGAGTGACACCTAATCAGCCAATAAAATGAAACAGGCTACAGCTATTGGTTAAAAAAGTCCCCGCCCACATATGCTTTCTGGCCAGTTCTCTCTTCGATTCATTTTGATCACGTAAACTCAGCACAACAAGCGGAGTTAAACGTCTCGCTCCTCGCTACCTCGGCCCCGCTGACTACGAAGGTCCTCCGCCCGTCTCTCCGCCTGTGGCCCCGCTGACTACGAAGGTCCTCCGCCCGCTCTCTCCGCCTGTGGCCCCGCTGACTACGAAGGTCCTCCGCCTGCTCTCTCCGCCTGTAGCTCCGCTGACTACGAAGGTCCTCCGCCTGCTCTCTCCGCCTGTGGCTCCGCTGACTACGAAGGTCCTCCGCCTGCTCTCTCCGCCTGTGGCCCCGCTGACTACAGCACCGCTCCTCCGCCTGCTCTCTCCGCCTGTGGCCCCGCTGACTACAAAGGTCCTCCGCCCGCTCTCTCTGCGCCTCGCCGGGTGCGATGTCGCCATATCCCTCCGCGGTTGGTTACAGGGCTCTCCTGTCCACCCCGCTGGCTACAGCTTCTCCGCCCGGAGCGCCCGCACTCCAAGCCTCGTCCTGGTCCTCCACCCTCTCTTTACTCCCCCATCGCGCCTCCTTGTCTCTCTCCACCTGGCCTACGCTTCGTCAGCGCCACAACCCGTGCCACTTATGCATTAACAACATCTTAATCTACAGTTTCACGACAAAATAAGCTATCAGCCATTGCAAAAATAGTGTGTGTCTGTAATAATAACTATATTTCTCCCAAATTGTGCTCTGAAAAGTCTGTTTTCCCGTTGCTGTTGGCCCTAAAACATGTTCAAATAGTCCCCTGAATGCCTGTATATCACAATAGCCTGATGGCTCACTTGATAGGACACGTGCCTTTAGACCTGGGTTTAATTCCCTGCTCTGCTTTTTTACCTTGTCGTGTAAAAACAATGTACTACATTAAAGTTGATTACAAATACTAGAAAATTGATTTGTTAAGAAATTAAAGACAACTTATAAAGCAGATATAAATGATCATGAATAGGCTTTTGTGTTTATGTCACCCATTCAAACACTGCAAGTAATAAAGCAAAAATATTACTTTAGGTTTAGCTAAATACAATTTGACTGAAAAGTACAATTTTGTGAGTAAATAAAGATTTGCTCTTTATCAAATACAGTCCAAAAAGATTTAGAATGAATTCACTAACTTATCAAATCCAAAAGCAATCTCCTATTGAAGATATTTTATTAGAAATGATGTATGTATATTAAATATTATTAAGAGTAGTACTGAATGATCCCATATTTGCATATTTATATAAACATTAACCTAATATTATGTGTCCAAGTATTTAATATTAATGCTGCTGTTTTAATAAGTGGAAAGGGTTATGTTGTCAACTCAGAGCTTCAGTCACAGAATTACACTTTTAAAACATGGTTTTAGTTTTGTTTTTATTTTCAATATATTTGTGTATTTTAAAGTAGCGACTTATGGCTTGAAAAAGTAGTAGGGGCCCATTAACATTTGTGCCCAGGGGCCCATAAAGTGATCATCCGGGCATGGTGCTGGATTGTTGTCCGATGTTTGCTCCCAGCAGCACTCGCGTCAGTTGTAAAGTGTGCTATTGTCTCTGTGCAGGAACTTCAGTTGGCTTGTTTACGTTCAGAATGTCTCACTTCTGTACACACGAGCACTTCCTGTTAGCGTTAGTCTCTTTTAAAACACACAAGTATTCCTCTAAAGTCTTTAACATGTTTCTGTAACATTCACCACAACTGTCTGATCTAAAGAGGATTTATTTGTTTTAAACTGAGGAGTGGGCGGGGCTGTTGTTGTTGCAGAAGTGGGCGGGGCTAGGTGGGAGGAGCTGCGGGACAAAAGAAGATTCGTCCAACGTGAATCTGAAATTAAAGATGAGACACTGTTTTATGTCTCCTTTAAGTGTCCTAAAGCTCCAAGGAGGCAAGGGAAGGAAACAAGAGAAGGACGCAAGGGAAGGAAACGAGGGAAGGAAGCAAGAGAAGGAAACAAGAGAAGGAGGCAATGGAAGGAAACAAGAGAAGGAGGTAAGGGAAGGAAACAAGAGAAGGAAACGAGGGAAGGAAACGAGGGAAGAAGGCAAGGGAAGGAAACAAGAGAAGGAAACAAGAGAAGGAGGCAAGGAAGGAACAAGAGAAGGAGGCAAGGGAAGGAAACAAGAGAAGGAACAAGAGAAGGAGGCAAGGGAAGGAAACAAGAGAAGGAAACAAGAGAAGGAGGCAAGGAAGGAACAAGAGAAGGAAACAAGAGAAGGAGGCAAGGGAAGGAAACGAGGGAAGGAAACAAGAGAAGGAAGCAAGGGAAGGAAACGAGGGAAGGAAGCAGAGAAGGAAACAAGAGAAGGAAGCAAGGGAAGGAAACAAGAGAAGGAGGCAAGGTGACATGAAGCAGAGATAGTGAGTTATTTGACGTTGCAGGAAGATAGAAAACAACAACAACAACACAGAGACAAACCAACCAAACAAACAAACAAATACTAGAATAGATCCACTGTTTTAATGTCTTCACTGAGGTATATAAACAAACCACCAAGAATCGCACGAGAAGCTCTAGAGCTAGGGATTCACAAGGAAATAACAGCCACCACAGGCATGCTGTCCTCATCTCTGTGTCATCCTCCTCTGTAGATAATACAATACACATATATAGATACACACACAATATAAATACTATACAATAATAATACTCACACACAATATCTGAATCACATCACATAATAACATGATTACTACACTCTCGGTAGTTCTCTCCTCCATGATCGAATCTCCTATAATAATAGAAGAACAAATATCACTGATATATAATATATAGATACAGACAGATAGATATAATACATGAGATACAATACATACATAGTAGAATAACCTACAGTAGATACATATATAAAATACCAGATGTATCCTCAACTCATGATGATGCGCTCATAAGTGATAATAACACTCACCTCAGAATATAATATACTAGATAGTATACATACACATACATGATAACAAACAATCACTGAGATATAATACAACACTACGATAAATAAATAACATAAGAGATGACAATCAATACTAGAATCAATAAACACGATAACACTAGAACCTCTACATCATCATCCCTACCTAAACTGTATACGAATGCTAATACTCACTCCTCTACATCCATATGCTGATCTCTTAGTGTTCTGCCTCCACCTGTCGCCTCACTACCGCTACCAGGAGTACCTCTCCAGCACCGCTCCCAGTCGCCAAGAAAAAAAATGTTCCAATCGTCAAAATAACACACATCCACCCGCCCGAAAAGCTGTTCGCGCAAGCAACTACCTCCTACTCTGTAAGAGTCTCCTCCATCCTGTGACTCTCACATGACTAGAGCCGGAAACTACCGCATCACTCTATGTCCACTCCTCTAGATCTGAAGTAACTACTCTTCACAGTCTATGAGTATGTCAACCACCCGTCTAGAAAACGCATAAACGACTACATAAAATAACATCACAATAAATGTCGATCCGACAAAACTTCTAACATCCTCCCAATGAGCAGTACCTCCCTCCAAATCCAAGATGTCTCGGGCTCTGCGATAGTCGTACAACAACTCACCCTATAGCATGTTCCATCTGCTTTATGGATGTTCTTCGTAGCCTCCTTGGATAGAGTCTCCTGTCTCATCTGTGTACTCCTTCCTCTCGCCGCTCCTCCTCGGAGTCTGGTCTCCCTCACTCTGTGAGTTCATCGGCCTCGCTCGATGTCTCACTCCTCGCATGATGCTACCTCGCTCGGAGTGTTTCCCTCTGGATGTGACTTAAAACATAACTCTCTGTAGATCTCCTCCTCTGTGTATCCTCCATTGCGAGTCTCCTCCCCTTCTGTCATCTCCTCACGTATGATGGCATCGTGCCGCCTCACGTAAGGCTCATCCTCATCAGTTCCTCCTCGTCCTCGGGTCGCACCCCGCGTCCTTACACTCCGACGAAGTAACTCAAATACCTCGTGTCGCGCGCGTTCTCCACTACCTCTCGAATATGGACCGGTGACGTAAATACGTGTCAAAGGCTCCCAGAAGGAATAGGCCCGAAGCGCGACGCGAGACAGAACGGAGAGAGGAAGAACGAAGGAGATGGAAGGCGCGACGCGAGGAAAGAACAAGCGGCACGACCGGCAGAGGCCGAACGAGCAAAACACCACCCGGTTAAACAGACCATTTATGCATAAAAGAGGGAACAGACACCGCATAAAAGTGAGAACCATAAGAGAGCAGTAACATAGTAAAAATAACAAAATAATCCCGAGAGATCCTCAGATGAATGCGCGAACAGACAGTGGAAAATAGAGCGCCCCCCTGCATGGCGTCATTGGGAACGTCGTGGACACGGCCTACAACGTGACCGCGGAAGAACGGCGTGCAAACACGGAAAAAACACCGAACGGAGCGCTGGAGTCAAAACAACCAACCGACTAAAAGAAACAAGAGACACTGACATAAAACCTGTACACGGAGAACACGGAAACAGAAACAACCACGAAGGAACACACAGGACCGGGGCGTGACAGAAACAACAAAACCAAACAAAGATTTAACGAACTCTGGACCCGCGACTAAAAACCTGGCTGACTAAACCTGCGACCGGAGAACAACGGAAACAGAAACACGAAGAAACACGGAACCCGGAGGCGTGAAGTAAAACCAAGTCTGACCAATGTCAGTAAAAGTAGAAACAACTGTTTTAACGAGCCGGGGTCTGCTGAAAGATGCATCCCTTCCTCAATGGTCCAGGCTAGGTCGGTCCAGAGTCAGTCCAGGTTTAGTCCCGGTCCAGGTTCCAGGTTTTGTCCCGGTCGAGGTCCAGTTTGCCAGGTTTTAGTCCCGTCCAGTTCCAGGTTTAGTCCCCGGTCCAGGTCCAGGTTAGTCCCCGTTCCAGGTCTAGGCCAGGTTAGTCAGGTCCAGTCCAGGTCCAGTCCAGGTTTTCAGTCCCGGTCCAGGTCCAGGTTTAGTCCCGGTCCAGGTCTAGGTCCAGTTTAGTCCAGTCCAGTCCAGGTCCAGTCCAGGTTTAGCCCGGTCCAGTCTAGGTCGAGTTTAGTCCTTGTCCGTCCAGGTTAGTCCCGGCCAGGTCCCGGTGTTATGCCGATAAATGCCCCCCTCCTCACAGGAACGCTTCCACTCTTGAAAACTGGAATTGCGAATATGAAACTTCACAGAACGACTTTATATCTATTGGTTACAATAATTTGTGGTCATATATTTAAAACATAATTATTGAGACGTTTTATAACGTAGTTTGGAGGTTAGTTTTGTGTGGCAGTAAGCTGTAAATTACTTACATTTGTGGAAGAAATTAGCTTAAAAGACAAAACCACAGAACAGATAAAGATTACATAAGTTTCTTATTTTGTAGCTTAAGTCACTGTTAATGTGTTTTAAGAGGCGACCCCCGGACACCTGCAGCAGAATCCTCGTTTCCATTACATAGTGCAGGTGTGTCGAGCTCATTTTGGACAAAGGGCAATGCATCAGGATTGTCCTCAAGGGCCGGTTATAAACTAAAATTAATCTTGTGAAATCTTGACATACGAACAAATAATAGCTTTCTGTATTTGATTATTGTTATTATGGGAAGTGAAAAATGACTGGCAATACACATTGCATTAGGCTGAAAAATGACGTACTCTTTAAATTTGAGGACAGATAATCAATTTCATTGGTTAATGACACACAGATTACTCCTGGCACTAATATTCAAACTTATAAAAGTAAGCATTATAAGGACCCTGAGGGGGGCGGGGGGCAGCAAAAAAATTGATGGGGAGGCCGCATCCGGCCCCGGGCCTCTGAGTTTGACACATGTAACATAGTGATGCATCTGCAAATGTCTAGTGACTATTTTAGAAAGACAACAACCATGAACTAGTGATTTAAGCTACGAATATGGAAAATATTTTAATATTTATCTGTCTCTGTGCTTTGTGTCATAATTCTTCCACAATTGTAAGTATTACAGCTTACAAAAGCAACCCAACTTAAGGACTATAAACACGTCTCATCTTAATTTTAAGTGGATTAACACCAAAAATGGATTGTACCACATCAGATATAAAGTCGTCCTGTGACGTTTATTATTTGCAAACTCCAGTTGTCAAGAGTGTAAGCGTTCCCGTGAGGAGGGGATGCATTTTCGGCATAACACCGGTGTTCTGCTGAAAGCTGCATCCCCCCTCACTGGTCCAGGTCTAGGTTCCGGTTCAGGTTTAGTCCAGGTCAGGTCCAGGTCCGGTTTAGTCCAGGTCCAGGCCCGTTTAGTCCAGGTCCAGGTCCAGGTCCCGGTGTTCTGCAGAAGGACACACCCCTCCTCACTGGTCCAGGTCCAGGTCCAGGTCCAGGTCCAGGTCCAGGTCTAGGTCCAGTCCCGGTGTTCTGCTGAAGGACACATTCCCTCCTCACTGGTCCAGGTCTAGGTCCAGGTCCAGGTTTAGGTCCCAGGTCCAGGTTTGACTCAGGTCCAGTCCCGGTGTTCTGCAGTAGGACACACCCCTTCCTCACGATCCAGGTCTAGGTCTAGGTCTAGGT
>JBBPFD010000363.1:0-28129 GCA_038363315.1 Mugilogobius chulae
TCCGCTATTTAGGACATCGACACTTGAATATATTCGTATCCTTTATAGATTTGAGTTATTTGCTAAAGTTGCTTGGGTTGATTGATTTGGTTAAAAAGGTAAGATTCAACACTAAATGGATGCATTGGGTAAAGTATGTAGGTACTTTGTAGTTAACCAGTATTGGAGCGACTCTATAGTGCTGACAATCATGAAAATTTCCTGGAGTGTTATTCAGGGTCATCTTATATATAACTGCCCATTTTGTCTCCGGAATTTAACACTTCAATTTAGTTATAGCTGAGGTGTAAATTAGTGGTTTATTCAGGTGAATAATTGGCTTATGTAAGCCAGTGGGAATGATAACACAGAATCTAACACTGCTAATCCTCAAACAGCATATTCATTCCCTATAGGCCTGTGAGCCAGTGTTGTTATGTATTTTATTAGAAGTAAATATACTCTCCCAGATCTATTAGGCATAAATTTAGGGTATCTGTTTGTAGGCCAGAGTCAATTAGAACAGAACTAGATACAATAGATTGTAGAATGCCGTTCATTCTATTTCCCTATAAATCTAAGATTGAAACAAATTAAGATCTTTTGGTCACACAGAGCCACTGGAATGTACAGAGCTGTTTATGTATGAAAATGACGCATCGCGTACGTTCCAGTGAAAATACTTAGCGTCAGGACTTAAAATGTACTGTATGTACATTATGTCTAAGCTAACCATTTGCCCAGAGGTTTGTGAGAGTTAACATGGTTATTGGACTTAGCACATAAGTAACATAGTGTTACTGTATATGATACTATTGTAGATATTACCACTTACAAGTTCATATATGTTAACTTATATGTGTACTCATCTTCATACCATAACATTTTACTATGCTTTTACTATTCTTATTAGATATAGATACCAATGGGAAACACGGAACTCACTAAATCCTGTCATAGTTGGTTGAATGATTTCAACACATAACCTTTATGGTTGACTAGATAGATTGCTCAAATTAGAAATCTTGCATTGTGACAATCATCATTGTACCATAAGGAAAGATAAATAAATTCAAATGATGTAATACATAATGCCTAAGACAGCCCTGGTATCTATTTGTTCTTTTGATACATACATAGTCTATGAACTAGCTGCAGATAAGCTCTAAAGTATATCGGCAGAAGAGGTATTGATGTGTTTGCCTTGTGATGTATTCTCGTAAATATCCGCGATTTGTAATTGCTTAAAGAACCTTTTTACTGTTGGGAATTGGACCCCAGGAAGAGTAGTCTCTGCTACTGTAGAGACTAAAGGGGATCCTTAAATAAACAAACAAATAAACAATAACAAACAGTAGTGTACATTTCTTAGACAGTAATATTGCAATACAAATGTATTACATTTTTCTTCCTGTAACTAGTAATATCAAATGTAATACAATTTTACAGTAACTTACCCAACACTGATGCTAAGGGGGCTATTCAACTTTATTTTACCGAGAGCTAGATTTTTCAGTAAGCCTTTGCTTCTGGGCTGGAGGTGTTAGCCGGGGACACTCTTTAAGGACAAGTCGCAAAGAACCCCCCCCAAAATGAAAAAAAATAACTTCCAACCTTAAACCGACGCCACAAATGCAGACGCACACTACTAACCCCAGAAATTGTATCTATTTTTTTAAGACACAAAGATTGAGAGTTCCCCTACATTTTTTTTTACATAAAGATGATTTGTCTTTTATCTGGGATGTTTTAGAACAGCAAAGTCCCTTAATTTCAAATTCTGTCCCTTAATTTCAAACGCACATACTCATAGAACTATAGTTACATTAGGTAACTAAGATATCCTCGCGCTAAAGTTTGAGGAAAATACTATGTTCTGTAACTTTTGTCTGGACAAAGAGACTAGATTCATGGTTTGTGTGTTTTCCCTCTGAAAAATCTAAGCATACATGTGGAAAAATCCGCCGTATTTCGCCGCGGTAATTTGCGTGTTCAAATCTGCAGCCGTCTTAATTCATCTGATGTTTTCCCTCGTAACTGGCCCAATAGTGTCCTATGATACAAAATAAAGATTGAACTAAGAGCTTTATGAGGTGTAGAACACGCTCTTTTTTCGAAACGGTTCCAGAGTCTTTGATTTTGGCGCTGTGTGTTAAGAATCATCAGCCAATGTGTCTAGATCAGACTTTTCTGTCACTCATGAGTTCAGCACGCGGGACGGCACAGCTCGGCTTGGTGCCCCCAGACAGGTGGTGCCTTACGCGCCTCTGCGTTATGTGCGTATTGGGGGCGGCGGCGCTGAGATAAGTTTAGCACTTTAAGTTTTTAACACATTTATCTGCAAGTGATATTTACCTGTTTGAGTAGCTTTCCGGTGCATTTTTAGAAGTGACAAATGGGAAATATCCCAGTTGCCTTGAACACACCAATAGATGAGCCTTTGAGAGAAAACTTTCTGGATGTAACTGAATTCATACAACATTCCATATACTGTCAACATGAAGCTTGAAAGAGTCACCAAAACAAGTACAAGAAGAAAGTCAAAATAAATTGTAAGAAAAGTACCAGGAAAAATAAAATGTCTCCAAAAAGTTACTCAAGGAAATGTAGTTAATTAAATGTAACTAATAACACTTTCACCTGTGGTCACAAAATCAAAATTTCAACACACAATGAGAATTAAAAGCAGACAAACTTCTTTTCCTTGCAGTCATTTTGAACACAGAAAAATGATAGTATTTTCTTTCTGTGTTGTGTTTCAGATGTGAGTCCTCCAGAGAGTAACCTCGAGAGAACCTGCTGGTGGTGCAGCTCAAAGACGGATCCACGGTTAATCTGTGTGCCAACAGTGAAGACGTCACTGTGAGTCCTGCTGTTGGCTGTTTTAATATACTGACAGTTTGATGTGTCTTTAAAAATAAAAGCTTGAAAGTTTTCTAGTGGTGTAAATCTGGCAACTTAGACAGAATCTTTTTGCTCTTTCTTCCCACACATCCTGATCTTTTTCTTGTTTGTTTTCAGAGCGTGGAAGCTGACTCTGCTGGAGACTCGGAGGAACCCTGTAAGTGCTCAAAACAACACAACAGCTTTAGATTTTAGATTTATGCAGATCAGAATAGCTTCATGTTAATGTTCTAAGATTGTGGGCAAGAGTTTTTTTTTTTTTTTTTCAAATTGTACTTTTTCATTTTTATTTGGGCCTTTTTAGACCCGTTAAGTTATTGGACTACAAGAAAAAGCTGCATTTAAGCTTCATTTTAGCTGTGAACTGTTGGTATACTTGCACTCTGCGACTTACAAACGATCAAAGACAGAAGAAAGCCAGGCCATTATCATTAAAAAAGGTGTATTTCTGCAGCTAAACTGACTAGAAGTGAAAGACTTACATTAATTAAGCTGCAGATGTTATGATTTGTATTTTATTCTGGTTAATAACTTAACTATCGTCTTAAAACAATTCAAAATCTTTGTTCTGATTGTGTATTGGCAAGTCCATTTTTAATTAGTTTATTTTATATAAGCAGTGTGAGGACAAAACTTTTGATGAATGATTTATGGTTTAAAAACAAAGCACAATCTAAAATGAACCAATGTTAAATCTAAATAATTTTCATGTGTTTCTCACGATGACATGAGAGAATGAGCTTCCGTCTTGTACAAAAGCTTCACATTAGTCGCAGCACAACATGTTTTCACTTTAGTCTCCAGATCAGATTGTTTAAATGATCAGTCTGAGTAAACACTGTATGTCCAGGGCTTTAGAGTCAATCTATTTCACGCAAACATCATCAGGGAAACGTTTTATGAGATGAGGAAGGTGGAAAGTGAATCAGATGAACAGAAAAGTCAGATGGTGATGGTAGGGCTGGGCAATATCATGATAAAAATCGAATGGTGAGCTTATCCCTGTGATAATCTGCTTTTTTAAAGAAATTGTGATATCGGGATTGATCAATTCTCAATTTAATCCATCTGTTCAAACACAGACTCTTTTTTTTTTTCTAACTGACTTTTCTCAGCCTCAGAATTGTCAAGTTTTCTTACAGCAATAATGGGCAGTTTTTGTTTTTGTTTCTTTTCTTTTCAAAGAATTTTGAAGGTTGTGTATTTTTGGCCTGCACTGTGAAGTCATAAAAGATGTGAATTTTGGCTATTTTTCAGGTCTAAATTAAAATATAATGGACTTTTAGCATATTTGTAGGTCTAGAGGTTGATATTGATGTTAAAAATGGCTAGAAACTTTTTTTGTGGAGATCCACAATGTTCTAATTTAATGATTATTTTAAATATATTTTATTAAAGGGTTGTGGGTCACTTGTTTTAGGATTGGTCGCTTGTTTTTACTCTGAAAATCTGGCAACACTGAGCCTATGACGGCTGGATCTAGACATTGACCGTGAAGAAAAGCATTTTGAAAATAGACAATTTAACAATCGTGATAAAATTGAAATTGTGATATGACTCCAAGAAAATTGTGATATACATTTTTTTGCCGTATCGCCAGCCCTAGGTGATGGCAGTTTTGAAACGCGCTTTTCGAAGCAGCTTCGGAGTGTTCCAAAACGCGAGTCAAAACACTGACCACATGACTTAGAACAGTGTTTCCCAAAATTTTTTGAGTCATGGCACACTTTAGTGGTTAAGTTTGTCTACGGTATACCAGCTATTTAAATATTGCACAAAAAACAACACATTTTTTAATTTTTGTTAAAAGTTGCCCATGACAATGTAACTTCTGTATAGGTGCAGTTGTTGCTTACTTTGTATTGCTGAGCTATCAAACATATTATTCATTCATCTGAATAGATGTGACACAGAAAACCAAGTGGTACGGGTCAGATCTATGGAGAGGCCACTTTGCTTACAATAACGTGGCATTTTTTGCATGCAAGCTATTAGAAATAAAATAACCTATAAAAAAATGCATGTTAAATGTCTTATCTCGGAACATTCCAGTCAATGTAACTAGATCTTCAGTATATTTTATTGGAAAAGTTACACAGATTATCTGTATGAAAATTTGTAAATGGTAGTAACAAATTTTGCTTTTATTCTGGCTGTAAAAAGTAGTTCGAAACACTCCCAAATGATAAATCCTTTCATTAAATCAAACCAAGCTTATTTCATGGATTAAATGTTGAAAATTGACAGACTTTTCAAGGCACACCTGCAGCATCTCAAGTCACACTAGCGTTCCCCGGCTGCACACTGGTTGAAAGACACTGACTTAGACGTCTTATGAAACGTGTGACGCCACTGAAGTGGTTCATGAAACACTGCTGTTTCAAACACATTTCACTAGAGGATCACTCAAAACCAAAATTTGAGGGATTGACAGCGCACTGTCTCAACTACTCCACTCCAGTTAAAGATTTGTTGGCGCAGCTGCCCAATGAGAGGCAGAGGTAGTATGACAGACTTTGGAGACTCACTGCCGAAAAAAAAAAAAAATTTTGAACAAAAACCTTGAAATTTGATTAATAATAGCTTGCATGGCTTTATTTATTTTTATTTACTAAAATTATTTCGTAACAAACACCTGCATACACTTACATAAACATCACCACCAGAGGCCACTGTAGAGTCGTGTTCCAACAGTGATTCAGAACCTCGAAATATTTGTTTTTAAGTGCTTTGCTGGTTTCATGAGGCTACGTTTTGCCCATCCCAGATTCAGAGCCTGATTTAGATGTTTATTTTAGTTGTTAGACGTACGATTATTTACGGCCTAATTTAATGCCAAGGATAGACCATAGAAGCTAATTTCAGGTTTCTTTGTATTAGATTCAATGGAAGCGTAATAGCGGCCGCAGTGAATTTAGTCACGTGGTGCAGGAGCTCTATTGTACTTTATTGGTCGATAATAGAAGTCTCTAACCTTTTCGTCAGGAGAGCTACTTTTGCAAAGCTAAATTGGTGAGGATGTACTACTTTTAGCAATCACAAAAAGTTCAAATTAAAGTGAAACTAAAGGCAGAATCCACTTTTTTCCTACTGTCATGGCAAATACAATGTTAATAATAGAAAAAACTGATATTTGTTTTTGTAGAACGTGAACAGCGGACGTTCATTTGCACATTCTCTTCTAACACAATGTTTGCTCTGGTTTCAGATGTTCTCGTACGATCCCTATGACGACTCGTACCAGGCCGTCCCTCTGAACGGTTACCACACGGTCTACATCACTCCAGGAGCCGGACCAGGTACTTCCTCAAACAACAGAGGCAGATAATCAGAGGACTTGAGACAGACTTGAGCCACTATTTGACACTTAACTTTATAAAATGGAGTCAGACTCAGGACTCGACAATAGGCTACTGGAACTAGGTCATTGACTTGGGACTTGACTTGGATTTGGAGTGTTGTGACTTCAAACGACTTGAAGCTTCTCTTCAAAAATAAATTGTGTCATTTTACATGAACAAACTGGAACATGTCTCTCCTGATTTCTTTTTCTTTGTGACCAGAACTTTAGGAGAACATGTGAAAAATCAATAAAACTGCAGTGTTTTGTAATTTTATCTAGTAAAGACTATCGGGGTACGAACTGGAGCGAATGGAGACTTGAGGAGATTGATGCCAAATCAGAATTGTTATTCTGATTATCAAAACCGTTATCTAAACACATTTAAAAACACTTTTTTATGTAGCAAAGACCGCCACATTATTAAAACAAAATGTCAAAAAAAAAAAACAACAAACACTGTTTATTAATATTCTTCAACTATATGTCACCAGAATTGATTTTTTTTTTATCTCAATGTACATTAGAAATAATGGTTTGACTTGTTGACAAAAAAAAAGAAAAAAAAATGCTTACTAGTCGACAACTAACATAATTGTTGGTGACAGCCCTGCATCATCTTTTTTGACGTTGCACAAAAATTCCTAACACTAGATCTGTGGTGGTGGGCCAGATTAACTGGTTGAAGGGCCTGATCTGGCCCTTGGACCTTATGTTGAATAGCCCTGGGATAGACCATAGAAGACAAATAAAATACATTTTCAAAGCTACTGGGACCCAGCAGCAGGTGGATGCTCCAGATGGATTCTGTTGTTTTGTGAACGCCACAAATTTCAGAGAGATTGATGGATATATATTCTGACCAATCACAGAGCTAGATTCTGACCCTCTCTCACACTTTAGTTCTCCAGCACCATCCAGTTTGGGCATCTATTTTGGATTATAGTTTTGGGCAGGTTTTGTAAACTATTTGTTGATGGTGATATAAAACTGGCGTGTATGTTTGTCTATGTGCAGGGACTCACCAGGTGGTGGTTCACAGAGACCCGTTTGATGATCTGACAGAACACGTGGTCCTGGCCTGATCACAGGGATGGCTGCTGGACTCGCCATGAGATCCTTTCTGTGGATGCCCTTCTTCTTCTGCTGAGATTCCAGTGTGAGAATCTTCTTCTACAGAAACTCTGCTGTAAATACCACGGACTTCCTTCACAGATTGTGCAGAATCTGCCCCAAGAGCTTACAAAGCTTTACTCAATAATACACCAGTGATTTTTCTCTTACTTTCTGTTGTGTGGAGACGGCCATAGAAAGTCTTAAACCATGGTCAGACAGCTTTATGCACACCACTTTGGCACCCTGAGCATGTCTCTAGTTTAGTCTTTATTTGAAGGGACAATGTGCAGCGAACAAGACGATCTGCATCAGATTAGAGCTAACTGTTTCCAGCTGCAGTCCCTGAGGGAGCAACATTAAAATGACACAATGGTGCAATTTAACACATTCAATAAAATAGAAATGGTATGATAGTGACTGTTCACTCATTCAATACACATTCTATATCTCACACATCACAAAGTAGAGAAGTTTTGCTTCTGTGCAGCCTCTCACATATCAGTACAGACACTGACTGTAGACTGGAGTGATGTTCTGTACAAGTACAAGGATTTGGGACTTGCTCTTACATTTTCTGGCATTGGATGTAGCAGCTAATATGTACATTTGTAGATGTGAGTTACCTTTTGCTTTAATACACATAAAAAACATGGACGAGCCTGAATTCCACAAAAAATGGTGAAAAGCTTTAATCAAAGTAAATACTTGTAATTTCTGCCCTATTGAGCGCATCTGAATATAAGCCTCACCCACTAGATTTAAGTAAGAAAAATGATAAAGTACATATACAAGCCGCACCTGTTAATAGTAAGTCTATGAGAATCTATCATTTTGCTGCATGCCTTATAAGTCGCACAGTTTAAAGCTCAAGAAAAAAGAAGCGGCTTATAATCCAGAAATTACGTAATTATATATTATGCATCTGTTTGTAGTTTTAATGCTTATCTAAGATGCTTCTATGAAAAGTGTTTGAAGAAATATTTTAGGACTTTTTCTTAGAACAACTTTGGTTCTATTAATTTTTTTCATTTAAGTACATAAAAACAAACATACAAATAAATGAATAATGAGTTAACATACATTTAGCAAAAACGTTTACTAGGCAGTAACTAAATGTCAAACTATTTTAAGAAATTTTCTTAAAACTGGTATTACAGTTGCTTAAAAAAAAAACCTAAATAAAGCATTTATTTTGTTTATTTCATTCACGTTTTCCTAATTAAGCTTTATTCATTTAACAGGGCATTCAAGGCCCTCTAAAAGAATGTGTATATAATTTGTATAAAAGCTTTTGTATCAGTAGTGTGTACGCTGTAGTAATTATTTTTCCAGCTTCAACAAAAAGTATCGATAAGAATTGTCTTCATAAAAAATATTGAATAAAATGATGTTTGACGTATGTTTTTCTGCCTTACTTGTGTGTACAGATTTCTTTTTGAATCACTGGCATCATTAAGGATACATGTTTGTCCTCTGTGAGGTATAAAAATGTACAATAGCCGCACACAATCATCATCGCTGATTGATGTTTATGATTAAGACTCATAATGGATGAAAAAAAACACGCTAAAAAGCCCATTTGAAATAAAGATAAGTGACCAGTAGTGGACAACACCACTTAAAGGGGTCCTATTGTGTTTTTTATTATTTAGTAAGAATCTAGATAGAACATGCACAGATCAGTAATTTACCTTTTGTTAATTGTAAAACACACACTTGATCTAAAACAACTTAAAAATAGGAACAGCTCTACTGACTTCCTGTTCAAAACTGCCGATCTGATAAGCCCCGCCTCTTCATTTTAAAATGTAACTATAAAAAGGAACACATTTTTAAAAACAATTTTTATTGTTGGAAAGTGGATATGGGACATTCTTGAACCATACATGCTTCACTTTGACTATTAATCTTTTTAATTACAGAAAAGTGGGAGGGGATAGGTGGTAGGTGAGAACGGGGATTTCTGAGCACTTGAGCTGTAGCTAAAGAACAAAACAAGATTACTCAAACATGCTTTAATCAATTCAAATATAACTTTGAGTAAACTAATGATGAAGGAAGGCCATCATACCAAGGTTAAAAACTTAGAAAAGTGAATGACATAATAGGTCCCCTTTAATGCGACGTCCTCATATCATTGCAATGCATTTCAATGGGAAAAAAGCGGCTTTGTTTGTCATGTCTAAAAAAGTTCTAAAAGTAGTAGTATAAGTGCAATTTTATTAGTAAGATGTCCAAATAAATGACTGGAAATAGATATGAGAACAGAAACACCACAATTACTGTTTATTTACTTTTAAATCATGATTTTGATCATATAATATAGTTTTGAGGGTCACCGTTTTAAACAAGTGAGGCCTGACAAGTCTCTTGTTCAAGCAGGACTGGCTTAGAGGAAAAAAGGTTGAGAACCGCTGTCATTGGTAGATCTCAGAGATCTTAAGTCCATGTATCATCCAGACTCGTTTGAATCATTTCTGCAGCATTAGCATATCAGGCAAGATCACTTTGATTTTTTTTGTCCTGTGGGATTTCCTCTGCAGCCAGTAGAAAAAAAATCTATTTCAATTCCTGATGTGGGAAACACGTGGTAGTCGGATTCTTTTCTACACTTCTTTTTATTGCTCCTTGTTTTCACTCATATAAATTTGTTCTTCTGCGAGCATGAAACCCAATCTCTGTCCTTCCAGTTGCTTTAGCTCATTATTACATTTTTACACAATGATCCACAGGTGTCATAGATTAAAACTCTATAGCAGACAGAAGCACAGTGTCTTCTTTAACAATGCAAACCTCTCCAGTCTTACATTTTCAGTCCTTTGGCACTTACACATCCCTCTTTCCTACTCCTCCTTGTCCGTTCTCTTCTGCCGTCCGTTGCTTTTCTCCTTCCCCAGCTTCCCCTCCTTCTCCATCCTCCTCACCAGCTCCAGCGGACCCTTCCCATCAGGGCCGAGGGGTGGCGGTAGGACCCCCCCAGCCGGTCCCACAGGGTGAAGTACTGTCCGTAGTTGTAGTCGAAGAACAGGTGGTGGTCCGTGTGGTGGGCCGAGCCGTTGATGAAGGGGGTGAAGAGGCGGGGCACGCGGTAGTCGCCGTCGTGGATGGAGATGGTCCAGATGTTGACGAAGACGTAGAGGGCCAGGTAGAGGACCTTGTGGAGGGGGAAGAGGAAAGGGTAGATGTGGTACGGCAGGCCCTGGAGGAAGCCGTCCACCGGGTGGAAGGCGTGGCTGGCGAACGGGGTGGGGACTTTCCAGATGTGGTGAGGTTTGTGGAACAGCTACCAAGAGAGAGAAGAAAAGAATGTGGTATTTTTAGTCAAAACAGAAGCGGAGTGGTAGATTTAACTGAAAAAGTTGTAAAAATAAATATTTGACTATAATCTTACAAAAAGGTGGTGTAAAAGTGGAGCAGAGGATGATGTCTGAGGTGACAATAGGAGAACACCATTGCTTTACGTTCAGTGTGTATGCACATTTAAGTAAAAACCGTCTCATTTATGTTCCTGTGTTTGCATTTGTCTCCCCCACAATGAACAAAAACAAGGGAATGAATCGTTCACCACTGTGACTGGGTTCTCATCATTTACAGTGAGGAGCCGTTCAAAAGAATTAGATTGTTGCAAATGTTACATCATAGTGATCCCTGGCTGCCTGACCCGAGTTAAAATTCAACTCAACCCACACGGCCCGAAAAAATGTGCTTAAAACCCAGAACCAACCCAAACCTGAACCTGCACACATTAAAACTACATAACACTTGTTTTGTTAGCTGCTGCAGCTGCAGGGTGAGTGTGTCTGCGGAGGTGCACCTCGTGAGCGCGCAGTCCTAGTCTAGGTTTATGATGTGCTAATACCGTGTGCTTTGCACTCAAACCATGGATCTATTAAAAAATCAAATGCACTGTTTGGGACTGTGTCAAATCACCTGCATTCACAGGCAACAACACAGACGCTCTTACAAAAGTTTAGGCAGATTGGATCAGGCAGGAGGAGCTGACATGAGTCTCTGGGCGTTTTCTTTCTTTAAACATGCCAATAATTGCCCTCACGTTGTAATCTCAGGCACCAGAGCCAATAAGAATGTAGAGTGTAGTAAAGCATACATGACAGTCATATGTTTTCCACATAGGAAATTGAGTCACAACTCTATCTACTGAGTGAAATGGAAATTTCACAGAGTAACCAATCAAATTGATCTTGCCTGATGTGTTAATGCTGCAGAAATTCTCAAAACGACTTCAAAAACAGTGCAGACGATCTCAGAGATCTACTTATGACATCACAGATCAGGGACATTCAGAATGGTGTTTTGAGGGGAATGAAAGATTTCTCAGTTAAAACTTCAGCAGTGTTTTTGATGAGGAATAAAAGAATAGCAATAAAATGTCAAAAAAGTCAATTTTGCACATGTCCCCTTTAAAATGGGTTTATGACGATATCGTGGCTGCTCTGTGTGGACAGAACACCATGTTTTTTCTACTTGTCTCTAGCCTTTTTCTTTTAAGTAATAATAAGTGAGTTATGCTCAAGACCAATAAGTCATGTCTTAGTTTGTTAAAACAGGGACCGAACACGCATTACATGAGGCTTATTGGACTGACATTCACGTCACTTAAAGATTAAGCACCGGAGCTTTTAAACATGGGTTGGACCTGACTAACAAAACTTCTTTTAATTGCCCTATCTGACCGCGAGTTACAGGTCAACCCCACACATCACTATCACATCTCTGGAGCCTGACCTTGTAGATGCTCTTGTGGTGCAGAAACCTGTGGATCCAGTAGATGCACATGTCAGTGAAGAAGAGGAAGGAGACCACGCTGAGGACGAAGCCGGTCCAGCCTGGAACCACAACACACTAGGTTACAGTCTAGCAAATTCTTAGCAGTTATATTCCAGGTTGGGGGTAGGTTTTAGTTATAATAACAGTGTATTTTGGCATGAAATGTTGTGATGTCGTCTGAAACCCAGCAATTTCAGTATGTGCCGTCTGCCATTTCCAAAGTAAAATCTTCTTCATTGCAGTACTTTTTAATAATAATGCTATGAAGGCATTACATAAACAAGACCTACATTATCCGTAAACGACTTACAATGAACTAATTCTGTTTTTCACAAGAAACTGAAGAAGTTACATTGAAAAGCGAAACATATTCCCTCTGCCCTTGCCTATAACTGATAGATCATTTTGTTATTATCTATAATTTGACCTGATTAATTATCTGAAATCTACTTTTTACTTCTACATGAGTCATTTTTCCTTACCCAGTGGATGGTCGGACACGTTGTCGTAGAGTTTGCTGTATCCTCGGACCTCGGCGAAGAACAGGGCCACAGTGGGCAGGCTGATCCAGGGCAGAGACGTCATGGCATACTTGATCTCCCTCCACACCTGGTTCTGGTTCAGACATACACAAAAGATGAATTTCACCTTGTTATGTTACAGTACTGGTATAAAAGTCTAAAAGTACCTCCAGAAAGTGTGGGTGTTTCATGAGCGTGTGGTCGAAGATGCAGAAGTAGCTGATGGCCCCCAGCCCCAGGTACAGCACGGCGGCTCCCAGGTTAGTGAGGACCAGCAGGCTCAGGATCTGCCTCACAGCGCCCTCCTCTGACCAGGAGGAGGGGTACACGTACGGAGTCAGCACATAGTGGTCCGCCACGTTCAGCACCAGGTCCATGCTGGAGTCTGAGGGAAGCACAGCACCGCCGCTCTGAAGCTGAACACTACGGAAACAACAAACAAATGCTTCATATATTTATTGAATATTCATTTTTACAATAGAATCTTTTCAGGTGACAAGCATATTTAATAGCTAAAATTAATATACTTTTGTATGTTTTCTTTGGCTTATGTATTTTTATGAAAGCTTATCAATCCTGCTGCAAAAATTGAGTTATTTTTATTTCTATGGTAACTTGTTTTTTGACGTTCTATCCTGTGTTTTACAAAAAATCAATGAATTAAAATGTGAGGAAGGGTCTTTTATTATTACATAGCAAAGTACAATGTTATTGGTAAAAAAAAAAGTATTTTGTCCACCATCTTAACTTAAAACATTAAAGCTCATATGCAAGTGTATAACATTTTTCTAATTTTGACTTAGTTTGGTTTGATAGTCCTTGTGGTAAATATTTACCATAGTTTTACATCAGTTAAGTTGCAAATTATGAAGAAATTGACAGCTAAAAGCAGAAAATTTCAATAAGTAATTTAAGTTTTAAAACAAAATCCGTGTATTGTCAAAAAAAGCCAAAACACAAAGACAATTTACACACAGTTTCCTAGTGTGACTGGTGTGATTTCTCTCTCTGCGTTGTGTTGTGTCCTGAGCAGGATTTGAACCCAGGTGTCCTGCGAGCGAGGCAGTCGACCGACAAACTCATTGAGCTAAAGGGAACACACCGGTTACACTAGGGATGACAGTGGGTCTAGTTACAAATTTGTTGTATTTACTTTTAGTTTATCTCTGGTGGGACAATAAAACAATAAGGTTCGGGACGTGACAACAGTTACTATGGAAATAATGGCAAATCTGCCATGTTTCTTGTCAAGTTTGCAGAACTTCCGTAGGAATACAATAGCCAAAACTATATAAAAAAGTAAACAAAACAGCCGTAGAACTTGAAAAACAGCTGACCTTAATTTATTTATCACTGTGTAGTAGTGTCAGAATACACTTTGATAAACGCTATTTTTGGTATTTAGCAATTTGTCTTCATTGGTTTAAAATGAGATCAACTGAATATTGTACAGACGTGTGATGTAACAATCGCGAGCCTTATATAGAAGAATGAATTTAAACATAATATATATTATTTTAGATAGGGATGCACCGATCCAGCTTTTTCAGTTCCGATATCGATCCCGATATTTGGCTTTAACTATCTGCCGATACCCGATATCAACCAATACCACTGAAAGGACTGAAATTGCTTCTTTTTCTTTAAAAAACTTAATACATTTGGCCATATTGTGTTATTTAACTGATGTTTATAGTGCAAGTCACAATTTAACAACTTAATCTGAATAAAATGCCCAATATTAACGTTATGGATCAACACCACCCTGTAAAATAGTCTCATTATGTCCAAAACTATGATATCGGCTGAACCGATATAATGGAGCCGATACCCGATCCAGCAAAATGTCCTAGATCGGCACCGATATCCGATCCAGGTATCGGATCGGTGCATCCCTAATTTTAGAGCCTAATAGCTTTTTTTAATGTCACATAGTCAGACCTAAGTTGAGACACTTAAAACAGACATACTATAAATAAAATATCTTTTTTTTTTGTTATAGTTATAAATATAAGCCAGATATGGGACATAATATAAGAATTTGTACTTTGTTTTGTTTGCTTGCTAAAGTCTTCTTTAGACTTGATAACTTAATTATTACTTGACGTTACTTTATAACTTTATAACAACACAATCAGCCTTTAGCATACAGCCTGTCCTACAACCTGCGTGTGGACTCTGACACTTGGATAACAGTCAATCAAGCCACATCCAAATACACGTGTAATAAATAAGATTAATTTAAAAAAGGAACATCAAAATTGTATCTAGAGGTAAAACTCTTCTGTTGGCAAGTTATTTGTTGTAGGAAACTTGAATAATACTTTACGTTAATAACCTAAAATTAAAGGTTAGCATGCAAAAGATGTCAAATTACACAGCTTGTTAGATTGTTTCGCACAGTATGGGGGGAAAAGTCTGTTTTAATGCGCAAAAAGTTGACGTTCTGAAGTTCACGCTTTTCTAAACCAATCGTGCTAGAACTTGCAAAATACAAGAAGAAGAAACTCAACCCAAAGCTGTAAGCATAAATAAAATCTTAATAAATAAGTGTCACTGTTGTCTAAGGCTACAAAATATAAATGCACTGATTACATAATAATTAAAATGCAGAATAACCTACCTGTGCGAGTTGCTAGGACTCCGGAACAAAATCCAAATGTGCAGCGTGCTAAAGCTAAACGTGAGGAATGAACCAATGAGAGCATGTTTGCCGATGAAGTCGTTCTCACGGCAGCCAATCAGAGCGCGACTTGGAATCACGGCACGGTAGTGGTGTTTTTGGTTGGTCAGACGTAAATCTGCTCATGGTGCTACGGAAAAGGCTGCTTTTATGGCAAAAAACAAAACAAAACAAAAAACTATTACCGCTAGAACTATTTCTGCGGCTAGTAATATTATTATAGAAAATAGAAAGAAAAAATATATATTTGTTTTATCGAGATAATTTATTTTAACAGCGCATTTTACGGTTTCCCTTTGATAACTGCACCTAGCGCATACAAAGAAATAGTCACTAGATGTCGCCAGGGCTGCACCAATACCAAGACCAGAAGTGGCGCTTGAGACCAGAACAACTTCCACTGGTTATTGTTTAGGGCCAAATGTAATAATTTAAAAAGAAAAGGGATGTATTTTTACTTTTTTATATGCATGTGCATTGCGCATGGTATTCATCAACTCAAAGTATGTTGAAACGCTTTGGCATTAATTAAGAAGCATTTTTGCTGTTCTGATCAACACGTTTTTTGGTAAATATAGGCTATTTCTGGCACACAATTAGGCAATTAATCTTATTCCGCCACACCCACTTTTCTTGGGAGTACACTTCCTGTGATGTTAGCTTGTTTGTCTCGAGGGGAAATCTCAAACAGATAGAGGGGTTTAAAAAAACTGAATTTTCCAGCAGGCTAAACGCAGCAAAACAGGAAGTGCACAGCCAAAAGAATGTGGGTGGGGCGAAATAAGGTGAATAAAGTTGTGTCAAATAAATAAATAGGCCTAACTGACCTCCTGATATGGCAATATTTGGTTTCACAAATGTACTTTTCACTATCGCCTAAATATGGGAAAAGAGCTGTACGGAAGCTTATTGCATTCAATTGAACTTAATTAGTTTTTGTTTTTATGAGGGAAGTTTCTGTTTTAACGTGAAAAGTGTATGTTTTTGAGCAAATATATCTTGTTTTTGTGACAATGTTTCCAACTTGCGCTAGTGAAAATGTCTGAGTTATTCCATTCATTTTTATTTTGCATTGGGAGATTGTATTATATTTGACTTCAACAGATGCAAGCTCGTCAACTAGGCCCATATGAAGACACTGCGTTTGTCCATGGTTAAGATGATGGATCAAAAAGACATCCAGACAGGACATGTAGTGACACCAGAAATTATCAGATATTGGATGGTTAGTGCTAGTTTGGTCCAGAGGGACAGAAGTGAGCTGGTTGCCATGGTAATGCTTCGATAGAGGGGCCAGAGCTGTTATATTTTTTATCTTAGCTTTTACCCAGACCTTTCCCTAACCTTACCCGTTCAATTAAACTGAATCACCCTCCAGACCAGACTATCTAGTGTTTATCATAATTGTTCCTCATAGAGTACAACTGTGTTGCAGGAATCACCTTCACTGTCGCGTTCATGGCAGGACCCGGGTCAGGAACTTCATATATAAAAACAGAAAACTTTCTTATAAAAACAGAAACTTTATACATGAAAACAGAAACTTTACACGTTAAAACAAAAACTTTTCAAGTTAAAACAGAAACTTTTTTCGTTAAAAAACAAAAACTTTTTTGTTAAAGCAGAAAATTGTCTCGTAAAAACAGAAACTTTATACTGTACATGAAACAGAAACTTTACATGTTAAAACAAAAACTTTTCTCTTTCAGAGATTATTTTTATTCAACAAGTTGGCCACTGGCCAGAGTGTTCCCCGCCTAAGGCCCAAAGTCACTGCCTGGGATAGGCTCCAGTCAACCGCTAACAGTATTAAGCGGTAAAAAATGAATGAATGAATGAATGCCATACATTGCCGTAGAGCTGTAAAAAAAAGTTTTTCAATAACTGCGGCTGATGTCAAAAGTGAAATCTAGTTATTTTTTATTTTATTATTATGTTTAATAATAAAATAAATACCAATAATAATAATAATACATTATTATTATTTTATTGTTATTGTTATTATTATTATTATTATTAAAATAAAGTAAGTAATAAATTAATGTAAAAATGGTTGCGTATATTTCAAAATTACTAAATGCAGCTGCCTTAATATTTTCCTTCAGGCTGCAAGTAAAGGCAATGTCCCTTTTCTCACTGCCATCTCGAGAGGCCTTTGTCTTTTGACCACATTGTTAAAATTAAAATAAAAAACCATAGCCTAATTGCACAATTTGAATCTCATAGAAGTCTTTTTGTGTCTCATCCCAACCAGAAATTCCAAGAAAGTCCAGAAATGATAACAGAACATTCTGGAACCACCTGACCTCCCAACTTTCTACAGGCCAATAATATTTCAGTCATTTGGAGGGCAGCTGAAGTGGATAATGTTTAAATGCAGTTTTTTTAGCAATACAAAAAGTTAATGTTATAGTTAAAAGGAATGTTAAAAGCTATATTTTTGTTCTTTTATTTTACAAAATCAGCAGCTCTGTTCAGTTGCAACAACACGAACAGCTTGACGCTATATTCCTCCTGTAGATGTGACGACTCAAACCAATTGAACACAACGGCAAAAGTTGCACTTTTATGAATAAAACAAGCTAAAACAAGTGATTTCAGCAAAACCACGAGCAGAACAGACTGATTTGTGTCTTATGAAGCTGTATTTAACACTGGCAATGTTATATTAGGCCTATGTTTCAGACAGAAAATCACTGATGCGACCTGGACACAACTTTTATTTGATGATGTTTATGTCCTTTTTCTGCTGTTCTCACAGTAATATGTAAAAGAGGACGTTAGTGTCGACGTTAGTGTCATTAGAGTCTTACATAATCCACTAGATCAGAAATCTCTATTTGAAGTTCGCTAGTTGTTAGCAGTTTTATGCACAAACTTAGCCTATAACAAAACACTAAAAAGTTTGTAAAATCAACAGTAAGTTGTAGCGAGGCTCTGACCTTTGACCTCTGCTACACGTGGTCAGTCGGTTTGTACCAGCGACACTCGCCACATCTTTCATAACTTGCGTATTTTGCGGGCTAATTTGATAGCATCAGAGTCCAACTGCGCGTCTACTAGTTACAGTATAATTATGTCCATGGGCATTACCACCAAAAACATATAATAGCCTTATGTTTTGTTGAACGATCTTCTGATCAAAAGATTTATATTTGGTGGAGTTTATTTTGAACAGATCAGGTAGGCCAAGAGACCAAAGTTCTATTACATTCTTCATTATCTTCGTTATTTTCTTCATCAGACGGGATAGTCAAACAGCAATTGTCACAGCTTGTGGCCAGTTCACATTCTAAAGAAGTAGACTTGGAAGCTAATGTTTCACATGTTTTTGGGTATTTGCAGTAACAGCAGGATATGATGACCACAACCATGCTACAAGCAAGCAGGCCTACTGCTGTTTGTAATAATACTATGGTCAGTTTTTCTTCTTTTTCTTCATCAGGCATTCTTCTTTTTCATCATTAGTCACACGGTCTAGAAAGAAGACAAAAGAAACACAATATTTATTATGTTTTGTTGCACAAAGTATACCTCAGGCAAAACATTATAATTTCAAATTGAGTTGGGTAATAATTGATCTGATCCCTCTGAGCATCTTCTGTTTTGGTCCTATTGTCGTATTCACTTTTAGTTTAGTTGACAGGGACAAAGTGCAAAAACATAAGTGATGCTTTGCACCAGATTATAGCCGTAGCTAGCTTCCATCTGCAGCTCCTGAGCAGGTGAGAGCTTCACTCACACTCACAACACTACAGAGGAATACTTATTACACATTACAAATATACAATAACATTTCACTAAGACCATTGTCATATCAGAGACTATTCTGAATGCTCACACTGCTGCTTTTCCAATACTAATGTTTTAACATTGCATGAAAACTTCTCCATATGAGAAGAAAGTTTCAGACTCTGCAGGAGTTTGTTTCATTCTTAAAGGGGTCCTATTGTGTTTTTTCTTTTTTATCTTTAGTAAGAAACTAACATATGCAGATCAGTAATTTACCTTTTGTTTATTGTAAAACACAAAGTGTTTGTGTGAAGACAGAGCTACGATTAGGTTATCTGCAGTCATGTGACTTGTGGACCTGGAGCTTGTGTGCAGCCTACATGACCACAGGTGTTATGCACCACACAAAACCATATTTATAAAAGTGCTTTCCTCCACGCAATCTGGGCTTTATTGACCCTATTTTGTCCTGCCCACTATTCTAGGAACAGCACTTCCTGTTTAGCTCTGTTAAGGTAGCTAACATGTCTGTTTGTCTGTCTTGTGATGCATCTTCAAACAGATGCAATAACCCATCAATTAAATTCTACAGGCTAAATGCAGCTAAACAGGAAGTGCACTTCCTATAAAAGTGGGCAGGACAATATAGGATCAATAGATCCCACCTGCTTCTTGAATCTACGCACGTGAAGCCACTTCATGCCAGGCCCTTGCCACACCTCCAAATCACCATGAAAGGTGCTCATGAATAATATTTTAATAGACATGAGACATGGATGCCCTCCCTGAAAGTGCAAAAGAGTGAGAGGGAAATGCGTAGAAGCCGAGGACCAGAAAAAGCTCTACAGACGAGAAGCTTTTGTGTCAGGATAATTTCTGCCCATCTACATACTGGCACATTTTCTCTTAGGTCAGAGCGTTGTTTCATAAATACATTTTATACAGATTCAGAATCACTGCGTTTACATGATCGGGAAATCAGACTAGGACCGGAGTCTACTTGGTTTTCCCCTCAAACCGTTGGACCAGTTTTGCTCCTGTTTACATGTGAGAGAGTAAATTGATTACCCTGGAGAGACTGGTCCTGCTGTATCAGATTCACTGCTGCATGATTAAGGCTGTAATTTGACGAATTACTTTAACATTGTTAATGTTGTTTATTTTTATTAACTGTTTGTAATACTGTTTGTTAAATGACAAACAGTTTTTTTCCGGAGCATGTAGGACTGTTTGAAACATTTGGAACAGTGTTATACTTCTAAAATTCTTAATTTATCGTTGGATTGTGGAGTGGACAGGGGTTGTGAGCATGCTCAGTTGCTTTTGTCCAGCTGCAAACTGATTGTCTGTTTACATGAGTCTGAAATCAGACTACAATCGGTCGGGACCACATGCGCCAACTGGTTTTCCGAAAACCGGTTTACAGCTCCTCAACAGGTCTGCCCTGATTTACATGTATTTGGAAAACTAGTTTAAATCAGACAAGGCTAGTTATCTGGTTTTCCTGGCCTCCATGTAAACGCCCTGAATAATTCTCTCTGGTATTACTGGAGAGCCATAATCTACACGTGTGCGCACGAGAGCCTCATGAGCTTGTGCACGAGTGCACACGGGCTTACGTATGTGTTGTGTTAGAGAAATACACAACCCTTATCTGTGTTTTGGTCAACGTCTGCTTTAAGGCAGAAATATAAAAGTAATAATTTGTATAAAAAGATTATTTCCTACACCAAACACTTCCTCACTTTTCTCCAAAAGTGTCATCTCTTCCCCGTCTCTCCAGCCTTTGCGAACAGCGCAAAGGCTGGTTCCAGTTTGCGCAAACTGGAACCCATTTATAAAAGCTCCACTGCGCCTATAGTGAAGCTTATAAAAAAAAAACAGTCTCTCTAGAGGGCATATGTTTACCACAACACAAAAAAACAGTGTATTCTGATTTCAGGCCTTTCTTGCGTATGTTACTTCATACATTCATTCATTATATAAAAGTTTTTGTTGAAGCCACGTGGGGACATTTTTAGGTGTAATAACAAGCAAGTTTAGGCTTCAAATGACTAAAATAGGTAAGTTTAGATCTGGAGCGTTGGGCAGGTTAAGATTAGAATCAGGATTTTGTTAATATTCATAAATAAGAAAACGTCTTGACAACCACCATAGAAATGAACTGGGACTGCGACACGTAAACAGCCATGAACTCGTGCTAATGCGCAATTTACATGTGCTATAATGTCGGGTTCTTGTGAGATCGGGCTCAAATGCCACATTTGGCGCAGAGGGATCTCTATGCAATACGTAAGGTGTAAGCAAGCTTTAGAAATGAGGCCCCAGAGCTGGACACATTTTTCAGTGGAGGAAGCGCTGTGCTATTTACAATTTTAAAGATGCATGTTTAGAATAGATAATTCAATTGTCAAAGTTTAGCAATTGGTTTTGTGTAAGTACTTTCTCTCTGTTTACGTTGGCCAGCCTCCCTCATGTTCAGAATCAGCAGCAGATTCCAACTTTCCCTCTGAGTCATTCTGCCGAGATTAGATTCTTTAGATATGTATGTTAAGTATTTAGGCTTGTCAAAGCCTGTCAGCTTTCGCTCCACCCAGTCGCGCCTTCTTTCACTGTTTAAAACGCTCTGACCAAAGTTCCACAGACTCGCAGTATTCTATTAGGTTTACATTATGCTAATCTAAACAGTCTAAAGTTAAGTGAAGAGCAAAAACGAAAAAGATATATTACCTAATACGTTGAGAAAGATGATAAAAACTTCTTCATTTTCGGATCCATCTTCATGAGTTGTAGTCCGCTCACACGTCAGGTTTCCACTATGGTTTATTGTCACGTTCAAAAGGATCACAGGAACATAATTTTGGTCCGGCTGAGGGGTTTCAACAGAATATTCCTCTAGTTGGGAATCCTTCATGTACTTGTTGTCTCTGTAGATAAAGAAGATCTTGCGTTCTGGTGTCAGGCACTCCAGAGACGTTTTTGAGAGCTCGCTGGTGATGTTGAACAGGGTGACATTGTGCCCAACCACACCTGACACATTTACATCTGTGTGTGGGGGAAAAAGCAAGAAAAGTGTTAATGTTTTGTAAAATCATGTAAGACAAACGATGTAAAATAAAGCTACGGATTATTTATACCAAGAGTCTCCAACCGTGTACCAAACAAATGTCAGTGAGTTATGACATATATACAGTAATAAGACATGTTTAACTGGTTATAAGAGAATTTGGATTAAAATAAGGAAAAAAAACAACGGGGTAAGAACAGTTTCCTTACCCCATTGGCAAATAATTTGTCTTGAAATTAGAAGCAATGTCTTGAAATCAGTTTGAAACACTTTGAAACAAGGAAAATAATCGGTCCCTACAATAAATCACGGTCAAATTAGACAAAATACTTGAAATTATACCTAAATCCTAGAATCAGACAACTTTAACTTGTCTTGAAATTCATTTTTTGCATTGTAAGAAGCTCAGCAAACTCTCTAAAAACCAAAGAAGACCAGTCGAATCTTGTTTAAAGCAGTGTTCATATGAAAAAAGACAAAGCTTGACAAGCAGAAAAACCAACAGCAACACGTTTCTTTCTAGTCATTGCATATAATACTGTGTAAACATACTCACATGAATTCTGGTAGATTTTTGCAGAACTTGAAATTAAAATTAAAAAGATTGAACTAATAGCCTTTAGGAACATTGTGTCGAGCTCCTGTTGTTTCTGGTTCTGTTCTGAGAAGTGAATTATAAAGAGTACACTTTCTTGACTACTGCCCACAATGAGTCACGAGTGACTTGACGTTCATAGAAAGATAGTGGGTGTGTTTGTTCTTAAATGGAGGTGTTGTCAACTTAAAACAACAAATCTTGGCAGCGAGGTTATGCAGGTGACGTCAAAGTATTCTAAATGTGACAACTGAGAAGCAAGAAATGCAGAGAGTCAATGAAGACAAATGACATTTTCTCTTGTGAAAGCTCAAAATAAAGCTAAAATAGAGGATATAAGTGAGGGGAAAAAAGCATCTACAACAACTCTGCAGAACAATGAGTTTGTGACTGACATGCAAAAAAAGAAAATCAGGTAAACAGTGGCAGAAAAGCAGATAAACTGAAAGACTGTAGCTTCTCTCACTTTTATCACAGATCGCCAATCACATGAGATTAAAAGAAAATATCATCTTAGTAACATTTATTTTTGATAAATCTCGTACTTTCTACACTTTCAAAACAATTTAATTTAGCAGTGACCTCGAAGTTTCTCTGCTCTGAGCTGTTTGTTCAAGTTTATGAACAGGTAAATATTGTGTTTTCACAAACATTAAGCTCAAATTTATTGTAAAATAAGCATGTTTATAAACTTCATGATAAATACAGCATATTCTATGTTGTTTGTCCTTGTAGGTGTTGCCGTAGTCAAACACCAGCCTTAGGCCGTTTCTTAATCCACGTACTTGTGCAGACTTGTGTGCTCGTGGACTTGTGAAACGTCACTCTCCACATAACAACCCACGTAGCAGTCGTGTGTCAGCCAAATCTGGCTTTCATCCGGCACTTCTGGCTGAATGACGACTCGATTGTCAGATTTTTTATTTTTATTAACAAAATAATGTTGACAACTACAACAATCAACAGGTCAAATACAAACAAAAACAAACATACAAAAACAAACATAAGAACAACAGTAAACAAACAAAGACAAACAAACATAACAACAATACTAACAACAAGGGGATAAATCAACACAAAAGTTTTCCAAGGTTTCCAAGGTTTTTTTTTTTTTTTTTGCACTTTGGGTTTTGTTTGGTGTAACCTAATAAATAGGGGTAGGACGATTCATCTAAGTCACGATTCGCCACAGTCCTCGCTCCCGCACCGACGGTTTATGATTTTGTGAATTTATTTTTATTCACTTCTTTATTTATTTATTTATTTATTTATTTTTCCTCTCCTAAGACACAAATTATATTAAAACATAGCCACTGTTGTTTGTGAGTTAAAACGGCACTGTAAGACTCGATTGTCAGATACTATGCCGCTTTCGAACTGTACACATGACAACGTGTGCATGTAATCGTTGGTCAAACTGCTAGTGGGCCAGTCGAGTGAACGCAGCGTTTGGCTCTCAAACATCACGAGTGTGGCTCACGTACTTGCTTATCGCCGCCCGCCCGGTTGTCGCTGGTAACTATTGGCAACATGCATTTTTCCTTACGTTGTTTACGTCTACGTTGTTTTACGTCGAGCATCTCGATTTGCAGCTGCTACCGCGGGTTACCCACTGGATCGCTCCTAAAGTGGTAAGTGTGCAAATATAACGTTAAATATCTTCTGTAAGCAAATATATTGCAAATCAAATGTATTTCTTAAAAGATCTTATTCACTTTGCTCTAATAATGAACGTTAACTGTTTTGTTGTTAATGGCAACGTTAAAACAAAACAGGCATCATAAGGTAGTGTGTTAAAGTTAGTTTTGTGTGTCCAAGGTTGAAAGATAGCGTTGGCATCGAACAAACACACTTTAATATTATTATAATGTTGACAATCAGTTGTAAACAAAACGTTTCCATTTTGCTTGTTCCCAGCAGAAACTGCATGCTGCCATGGTAACGGTGCTTCCTAGTGATAATTTCCGGGTCAATTGAAAATAGGCCTGCTTTCTAGTTTGCAGTGACAGGCATTAAAATAACTCTTCTAGTTGAAAAAATAATTCAAACCCATTCAATTGTCCCTAAAAACTAGACCACTGTATGATAAAGTTACAGATTTAAGGAAAAATAATTCAACTTAATTCAAATGTAACACAGTTGATACTGATATGCAAAATATGAATTGAGTGAAAATTGAGGAGATGATTCAACCTGGCAATAAGCAGTTATTAGTCTTCCAGGCTGAATATTTGCTGATTGCTTAGCTCCAATTTTCCAAACAAGCTTGTTTTCATCTATTCTGGCTTTATTCATGAGGTTTACAATAGTCTTGAATATAACAGAAGTAATTCCAGAATTCCTATCAACAATATTGTGAACAAGGGTAAAAAAATTTAAAAATACTTAAATGACACACTTACAATTTGACAATTGATACTTGGTAACACATTTTTATTTATGATTGCTCACGCCCAAGATAGTTGTTTCAATTGTGTGCACTGTGAAATTATAATTTTAAGTTGAAACTAATGTGTGTTTATTAAATCATTTCAGATCAATCAACTGATGTGATGTGAAAGACACCGTTTGGAGGCTGCTGAGAGGACTGATGGACCACAGTCAAGCCACACGTACAAACTGGAGAGAGCTGAATGAAAAAGCAAGATTCTCCACTTTGCATCTTAAAAATGCTATTATCGGTAATTAACTTTGTAAATTATGTCATGTGAGCTTCACAAATGTAAAGACGACGAAAACCACCATTCATTCTTCACCTTTACAATGTGTTTGGGTTCAGATAACCAAAGTGGAAACTGTGTGAGTGTCTTCAAAAAGACTGTTATATCATGTTATAAAAAGTTGATTTAATAGATATTTGTGGAGGCTAACTGTGTACTGATACAACTGGTATGATATACACATTTTTTTTTGTTTACTAAATGCAATGAACATTTCTAATTTGACTAAACATGTCTCGCTGTTCTGCAGGTATGACATTTGTAGAGATTAACAATAAATCAAACAAGGGCAAAAAGCATAGACTGTATCAAAAACACCTAAGTTTATTCAGAAACATAGACTTACTATAAGTGAACACTAAAGGAACTTTAAAGATCTCATTATATATTATTACATTAGTTGTCATAATTTAAACTGAATTTTTATTAACTGCACAGCCATATGTGAAGAAGTACAAAGAGGGGAGCAAGTACAGTATATAAAGAAAACAGGATTTTCTGAGCACTCAAACTTTAGCTGCAGAATCTGTGATGAAGTATGACATATTTGTAGCTTAAGGACATTTGTTAGAATAGAAAAGATGAAAAAACTTCTAAATTTGATGTATAAACTGGCCTTTAGAAAACCTTGCCACATAAAAAGTGTGCCTCTGCTACACTAAGTGATTGTAGCTGACGCAGAAAATAGTTTTTGTTTAAGAAATAATATTGTATTTTATTTGGTAAAAATGTAAGCCTTCAAGTTTGTGTTTTGCCGCTGACCTCTACTGGTAGAGGAAGGTAATAACACCTGCATGCGCAGTTCACGCGCGCTGTGCCCAGACATGTTCGTCAGGTGAGAGAAAGCGAGAACAGACGCGTGGACACAGAAATATCTGCAGAAAAAGACTGGAATACACGGCGAATACGGACTAACCACTCCTGAATGTAGGGTCAGAAGGCGCAAACGGAATTTATATTTTGATTTATTGTATTTTGAGTTGTTTTTGTGTTTATTTTATTGAAAATATATATTTGTCTTTTCTTTAGTTTTTCACGGTGGTTTGTTGGTGTTGTCCAATGAAGAAAAAATACACCTTGTGAAATAAATATGCTAATTTAACATCAGTCGGAGCGTGGCTCTCTGATTCTCACTGAAAACCTTGGGAGCAGTTAGTGATTTTAAGACTTTTTTTTTTTTTTTTACTAGGTTCAGTCAGAAAGAACTGTGTTACAATAACAGCTTGTGATGTGGAAAGTAAAGTTACATTTAGCAAACGACCGGGAAGAAGAAGAAGAGCCTGAGAAATAATAATTCATAAAGTTTAATATGTTTGTTTTTGTTGTTGTGCAAAAATTACTTTTATTATCATGCAAAAAAGGTGAATTGGTCTTGTCCCTAACTAGAGGATTTGTGTGATAGCCTTGTTTTCTGTTACCAAGTCTAATTTCTTGTGATAGTTAAATATTGTGTGTTCATTTGTTATATGTTTTGTCTTAACCTTCTGACACATTAAATATTGTAAATTATTTTTTAATACTAAACTTGTCTATGCTTTTATTGTTTAGTTGTTGTTGGTACGAGTACCCATGGGAAACACAGATCCAGATTTGCATTTTATCAGATTTAAAGTAGCCTATATGAACCGGATCTGGGCTAGAATTTTCACTCGATGCGCAGGATAATAACCACCTCTGCGCCACCAGATCACATTTCTTTTCACTCGACTCGCAGTGTGTTAACCAGATGCGAATTAGTATACTGTTTAAGTGACATAATTATTTTGAGTCGATGCGCGGTGTATGAACCGCTCTCGAATTAGTTAGAGACAGTTGTCAGAAAGTGTCGAGCGCCTGTGTGTTGCCCAGATGCGTGCCGAGGAACCGGGCGTATAGTCAGCCGGATGAAACGTCGTATGTGGGTCGTCAACGAGCCAGATAAACTTTGCTACGTGGGCACTGTGCAGCTCCATAGCATCAGAGTCGGACTGCGTGTCTACTAATTATATGTCTATGATTAAAATGCTCAGTTGTCTAATGTTAACCCCATGGAAAATAGTGTTAATTAAATCATATTCTGACACTACAGAGTGACAGATAAAATGTACCAGTACTGACACAGCAGTGTATTGGGCTGTTCCACGGCTGTTTTGTTTACTTTTTTAAATCGTTTTGTCTCATGTATTCCTATGGAAGACAACAAACATGTAATAGCCATGTTTCTCCCAAATCAATTCACTCAATATGATCAGGGCTCTCAACTTTTGATTTTGGCTTGGAGTGAGATTTTTCGTGAGGGTGCATATCATTCGCAGTTCTGGGGGGGAGTGAGTCTCTGAAATCTACATGGAGAATTTGTAAAGCAGCGACCTAATTGGAAGTCTGTTTTTCAGTGGTTGATGGGCATCAGACGTATTTCAGCAGTGTGGAAACCATGTTGTACATGGTGAAAAGAGTGAGCGGGGGGTCTGGGGGTCCTCCCCCAGAGATTTTGAAAAAACAAGACACATTTTGGTGCATTTTGAGACATTTTACAGGCTTCAAGTGGCTGAAAAAAAGTGAGACTAAATTGCCGTATTGGAAAAAATTAAAACAGGTGTTTAAAACAACCAAATGAATAAAGATAAATGGCAATTAGCCTTCTGTTCACGTGGCCCTGAGGCGGATCGAGTCTGGGATCTTCCCCCAGGAGATTTGGTCAACTA
>JBBPFD010000364.1:0-28063 GCA_038363315.1 Mugilogobius chulae
TTTCTGCCAAAACAGAAACAAACATCCCCGAGAGCCGCCATCTTTTGTTTGTTTGATTCAGGCGCTCTTCCTCTTGTACAACCAACTCCCCTCAACCCGCCCTGCTGTGATGTGATTGGTCCAACACACCGTTGTGTCAGACTCCAAACCAATCGGGCTGCAGGAAGATGGTTATTCTTGAGTTTGGTGAATTTCAAAAATATCATGAGAGAATCCATCTGACTGACCAGGTTAACATGTTCCAGTGTTAAGTATAATTTTTATTAGAGATGCACCGATCCATACTGGGGATCGAATATCGGTGCAGATCCAGATTTGTGCTGCATCTCAGTATTCGGCTCCTGATATCGAGTTCAGCGATATCCTAGTTGTGTTAAATTGGACATAATGAGTCTGATTTATGTCTGACTGTTGATCCAGAATGTCTCATAATGTTTGGACATTATCTTTCTCTCTCTCTTCTTTTTCCTCTTTCTTCACTCTAATTCTCTCTTCTCTCTACTTACTCTGTCTTCTCTTCTTTCTTTCTTCCTCTTTCTCTCCTCACGCTCTCTCTTTCTCCTTCTCTATCTCTCTTCTTCTCTCCTCTTCTCTTTGCTCTCTCGTTTCTCTCACTCCCCTTGCTCTCCCTCTCTAATTTCTCTGTTCTTTCTTCTCTCTCTTTTTTCTTTCTTTCTTTCGCTCTCTCTTTCTCTCCTCGGCCGCTTCTCTCTCTTCTCCTCCTTTCTCTCTCCTCTCATTCTCCCTCTCTTTCTTTCTCTCTCTCTTCTTCTCTTCTCTCTTTCATTCTTATTCTTTTATTCTCTCTACCTCTTTCTTCTTTTCTCTCTCTCTTCTCTCTCCCTCTCTTCGCGCTCTCTTTTCTCTCTCTCTTTCTTCTCTCTCTCTCTCTTCTTCTTAAGTGTTCAGTATAAATAACACTTCTATTGATCAAAAGTCTGATGTTTTGAAAAGGGAAAAAAAGAGCTAATTCAGTCCTTACAAGTATCGGCCGATATCGGGTATCGGCAGATGTGGAATTCTATAAGCTATCGGATCGGTATCGAACTGAAAAAGCTGGGCTCGGATGCATCACTAATTTTTATCTTCCACCACAGTTGCATATTTTACACTTACCTGTTTAATAAACTACATTTTGATCAAATTAAGACAAAGTTTATTCTGTATTAAACAGTGACGCAAATAAATCAAATCTACATATAATTACACAATGTCTTTCAAAACTGGCGTAAACTTGTTATATTAGACTTTATCTAAACGTGAACTGTATCGTTTGTTTTTAAAAAGAATATGAACATTTTCTCACCAGTTTTTCTGCTCTTTTCCTCAGTTTCTCCAGACTTGTGATGAGCCTGAAACAAAAACACCAGGATCAAAGCCATATTCTAACACATAATCAATATTAATAAAGCTTACACTGTAAAAAAGCACATTTGTAATCTTGTTAGACTGACATTCATCTTAATTCTGAGTCGTTTTGATTAAGTGAGAATAAACTGTTTAAATGTGACAGAATATTTAACTTGTATCCGATCTCTCTCTCTCTCCCCTCTCACTCTTCTCCCTCTCCTTGGTCTCTTTTTCTCTTCTCTCTCTCTCTCTCTCCCTTTCTCGCTGTCTCTTTCTTTCTCCCTCTCTCACTTTCTCTCTCATCCTTCTCTGTCTTTCTCTCACACTTTTCCCTCTCTTCTCTCCCTCCCTCTTCTCTCTTCGCTTCCCCTTTACTTCCTCTCTCCCCCCCTCCTTCTCTCCCTCTCACTCTCCCTCTCTCTCGCTCTTCCTCTCCCTCTCTCTCTTCAACTTTCTCTCTCTCCTCTCCCCCCTTCTCTTTTCTCTTCACTCTCTCTCTCTTTCTCTCCTCTCTCCCCCTTCTCTTTTCTCTTCACTCTCTCTCTCTTTCTCTCTCTCTCCCCTTCTCTCTTCCTCTTTCACTCTCTCTCTCTTTCCCCCTCTCTCTTTTCTCTTTCTCTTCTCTCTCACCTGCAGCTGTGTGGGCAGAGCCAGCCCCTGCGCTCTGCGATGGAAACCCCAGGGCCCGCTCCCAAACTGTGAGCGGTCACTTCGAGCTGGGAGCAGAGACCGGTCCGGGCCACTAGAGGGCCGCCGGACAGGACCACGTGATCTCCACACCTGCAGAGAAGAAACAGAAAATGAAGAAGAAAAAACAACATTAACACAGGGCAGTTTGACTTAAAAACACAAGTATAATATCTGTCTTAAAGTGAGTCTGGTACTCTCTCTCTTTCCCTTTACCCTTCTACCTCTTTCTCTCTCTCCCCATGTCTCTTTTTCGCCTCTCTCTTCTCTCTCTGTGCCCCCCTTCTCTCCTCACACTCCCTCTTTCGGTCTACCCTTTCTTCCTTCTCCCTCTCTCCTCTTTCTCTCTCCCTAGCTCTTCCTTTTCTCTCTCTCCTCCATCACCTTCTCTCTCCCTCTTTCTCATCCCCTCTTCCTTCTCTCTCTACTCTCTCATCTTCTCTTTCTTTCTCTCTCTTCTCTTCCTACTCTCTCCCCTTTCCCTCACTCTCCCTCTTTCGCTTTCCCCCCTGTATTCATTCTCTCTCTCTCCCTCTCTTCTTTCTTTCTCTCTCCTTTTTCCCCCTCTCTCTTCTCCTCTTCTCCTTTCCCCTCTTTCTCACTCTCTGCCTTTGTTCTTTCTCTCCCTTTCTTTTTCCCATCTCCCTCCTCTTTCTCTCTCCTTCTCTCCTCCCTCTCTTCCTCTCTCTCTCATATCTTTCTCTCCCTTCCCATTCCCTCTCTCCTCTTTCCATCTCTTTTCTCTCTCCTCTTGCCCTCTCTTCTCTTTCCTCCTCCTCTCTCTTTCCTTCTCTCCCCTCTCCCTTTCTCTATCCCCTCTCTCCTCTTTCTCTCTCTCTTTTTTTCCCTCTCTCCTCTTTGTCACCTGTAGAGTTGGACTGTGCCTGAAGGGTTTTCTGACGCCAGCTTCTCCACTTCCTCCTGTTTACATCTGAAAACAAAACAAAAAACAAACAAAACATTAAGTCACAACAACAACAACAACAACAACAACAACAACTAACATGCTAACACATTATTTATCTTGAATAATTATGGAGTAATTTATAGTGTGATATAAATCGTTCACGTCTGTAAAGTTTCCCACAAACAAGAGAGAGAGAGAGAGAAGAGAGAAGGGGGGGGGGGGAGAGAAGGGGGAGAGAGAGAGAGAGAAGAGAGAAGGAGAGAGAGAAGAGGGAGAGGGAGAGAGAGAGAAGAGAGAAGGGAGGAGAGAGAGAGGAGGGAGGAGAGAGAGAAGAGAAAGGAGAGAGAGAGAAGAGAGAGGGGGGAGAGAGAGAGAGAAGAGGAGAGAGAGAGGAGAGAGAGAAGAGGAGAGAGAGAAAGAGAGAGAAGGGAGAGAGAGAGAGAAGGGAGGGAGAGAAGAGAGAGAAGGGAGAGAGAGAGAGAGAAGGGAGGGAGAAGAGGAGAGAGAGAGAGAGAGGGAGAGAGAGAGAGAGAGAAGAGGAGGGAGAAGAGGAGAGAGGGAGAAGGAGAGGAGAGGAGAGAGAAGAGGAGAGAGAAAGAGAGAGAAGAGAGAGAGAGAGAGAAGAGGAGAGAGAGAGAGAAGAGGGAGAGAGAGAGAAGGGAGGAGAGAGAGAGAGAGAAGGGAGGAGAGAGGGAGAGAGAGAGAGAGAGGGAGGAGAGAGAGAGAGAAGGGAGGGAGGAGAGAGAGAGAGAGAGGAGAGAGAGAGAGAGAGAGGGAGGGAGAGAGAGAGAGAGGGGAGAGAGAGAGAGAGAGGAGGGATAAGGGAGGGGAGAGAGAGAGGAGAAGGGAGGAGAGGGAGCGAGAAGGGGGAGAAAGAGAGAGAGAGAGAAAGAGGGGAGAGAGAGAGGGGAAGAGAGGATAGAGAGAGCAAGAGGAGAGAGAGAGGGAGGGAGAGAAAGAGAAGGAGAGAGAGAAGCTCAGTCACAGGTAGAAAGAGTAGAGCTGCTGGTTCACAGCTGTGATGTCTCAGGTGTCTGTTCCTCGAGGACAGACGCTCGATAAAGACCCAGGACTCACTGGAGGGACTCTGTCTTTGGACGAGCCTGACTGACTGGCCTCCAGGTAAAGCAGAAGGAAATGGATGAATGGATAAAAATGTAAAGAAACTGTAACTGAATTCCCTGAGGAGCCGGTTCATTCTGAGGCAATAGGAAACCTGTCAGTGGAGCTCAGGCAGTCGAGTGTAAAATAACATGTGTTAAACTGCTCCAGGGCCTTTACCTGCAGCTTTCCCTCTCCCTCTTTCTCTCACTCTTTCCTTCTTCCCTCTTTCTCTCTTTTTCTCTCTCTCTCTTTCACTCTGCCCCTCTTCCCTCTCTCTCTCCCTCTTCTCTCTCCTCTCCCTCCCTCTCTTTGTCCCTCTTCCCTAGCTCTCCCTCTTCCCTCTCCTCCTCTCTCTTCTCCCTCTCTCTCCCTTTTTCTCTCTCTCTTTCACTCTGCCCTTCTCTCTCTCCCTCTTCCCCCATTTCTCTCTTTGTTCCTCTTCCCTCTCTCTCTCCCTCCCTCTTCTTTCTCTCTCTCCCTCCCTCTTCTTTCTCTCTCTCCCTCCCTCTTCTTTCTCTCTCTCCCTCTTCCCTCTCTCTCTTTCTCTCTCTCCCTCTTCCATCTCTCTCCCTCTTCTCTCTCTCCTCCAGGACCATTTACCTGCTGTGGGAGAAGAGCTCCAGGGTGGTTTACCTGCTGTGGGAGAAGAGCTCCAGGTCCAGGGTGGTTTACCTGCTGTGGGGAAGAGCTCCAGGTCCAGGGTGGTTTACCTGCTGTGGGGGGAGAGCTCCAGGTCCAGGGTGGTTTACCTGCTGTGGGAGAAGAGCTCCAGGTCCAGGGTGGTTTACCTGCTGTGGGAGAAGAGCTCCAGGGTGGTTTACCTGCTGTGGGAGAAGAGCTTCAGGTCCAGGGTGGTTTACCTGCTGTGGGAGAAGAGCTCCTGGGTGGTTTACCTGCTGTGGGAGAAGAGCTCCAGGGTGGTTTACCTGCTGTGGGAGAAGAGCTCCAGGTCCAGGGTGGTTTACCTGCTGTGGGAGAAGAGCTTCAGGTCCAGGGTGGTTTACCTGCTGTGGGAGAAGAGCTCCAGGTCCAGGGTGGTTTACCTGCTGTGGGAGAAGAGCTCCAGGTCCAGGGTGGTTTACCTGCTGTGGGAGAAGAGCTTCAGGTCCAGGGTGGTTTACCTGCTGTGGGAGAAGAGCTTCAGGTCCAGGGTGGTTTACCTGCTGTGGGAGAAGAGCTCCAGGTCCAGGGTGGTTTACCTGCTGTGGGAGAAGAGCCCCAGGTCCAGGGTGGTTTACCTGCTGTGGGAGAAGAGCTCCAGGGCCACTGAAGGCAGGACGTCCAGAGGTTCAAACGGCAGGTCCTGGTGCACGAGCAGAAGAGCAGCTCGGGTCAGTGAACGCAGCGTCTCCTGGGAAAGAACACAAGACATTTACAGTCACACACTGTTCAACCCAGGTAACAGCTATGAATATATTTAGTGTTTAAATCCTACACAGCATATGAGAGGTTCTCTTGTTTCTCTAAATATAGTTCTTAGAAGTGTCAAAAAAAGCTTAAGCCACAGACAAAAAAAACATTTAGCATCAGTTATTCTGCTTCCAGCTCTGTGACGCACACATCTTCAATTAGAAAATCCAGTGGTAACAAAACAAGTTGTGAACATGTTTCGCAGTGCAGTTTATCCAGAGCGATTCTGGAAGAAAAACGTATCCAAAATAATGGTGTGTTCCAGGCAACTGGGAACTGGTATATGTGCCACTTCCCACTTGTAAAATGCGCTGGCACGCCACTCGAACTGGTTAATCCCACTTGTGAACTGGGACCTGGTCGAGGAAGCCCCACTTCACATACGAGCTCAACAATAACCACAATAAATTTATTTGAGGGGTTTAACTGACGCAAAAAACAATGTAAACATTGATTACAGGTCATTTACCGTTACTTTTGTTAGCTTAAAGATTAGCATTAGCCATAATGTTTACATACGAGTTGATTACGTTGGAACGCTCCGAACTGGGAACTGGTATTTTTCAAGTGAGAAATGTCCCAGTTCCCAGTTGCCTGGAATGTAGCATAAGTTCAGCAAATTTCTCAGTCCAGCAAAAGTGGTCTGTCATTAGCCACGTTTCCATTGGCCTGGGTCAGACTGGTTCACTTTGGAGCGGTTTGGGTCACTTATGAGTGTTTCCACTGCAGGTCCAGGCTCCCAAGGGTCTGACGGTCTCACATTACACGTGATTTCTTAATACTTTTTCTTTCTGGCGTCAATCTGAGCGATTCACAAAAAGACCTGTAATAATTTGAAGTCTGTGTCTGTGACTCGAGGGTCAGCCTGGTGGAAACAAGTTACTACTTCCGGTTTGGTCACATTTTTTTTAGATTTATTTGACTTTTTTTTTGCAAAGTCTCTGCGACCCTATGTTGCATTTTAACCCTGTTTTATTCAACGCTTTGAGGCTGGACCAAAAACAGAATCTGAAGTCTGAATAAATAGACGCTGACCAGGCTCGGTGCAGAAACGCTACTTTGGCTGTGGTTTAGGCTGGATATTGTCTAAAAGAATTCCCTGTAAGACCTATATTCCTGCCCCACATTTTGTAAACTAACTGTGTTTTTCCTGTTTGTGCCTCCTCTGCAGATTCTAATGTTAGAGGCGAGATCACACTCCAGCTGTCGGACGCAAAAATTAGCAAATTCACCGATCGTTACGTAAAAACACAACTGCTAAATTTACTACAAGTCTTAAAGGAATCAAAGCTATGAATATCCTGCAGAATCTGACTTGTTTCTTTAGTTTAAGACGCTGCGGATAATCGAGGAAACAAACCATGTCAGAAAAATTCCAATTAGATAATTTCAAAAAGCCGGAGTAAAACAAAAGATCTATTTATAACGAGTGACTCAAGAGGAGCTGGAAGGGACACGGCGGTATTTTAGATCGGCCCAGGAAGAATTCAAACAGATTTTAGTTTGTGTTTGTCGCTGCTACAACACAAAACTCCACAAACCAGGAATCTTTTAGGCGTGAGGGGAAATGCAGCTTTAAAAACATTAGATTTATTATGTTTCTACAAACCTCAGAAGCCGTCCACGAGTCCAGCTGCGGATCCAGAACCACGTCGCAGCAGAACGCGCCGGAAGTGACTGGAAACAAAGAGAAAACACTGTAAATATTCACAACCATGAGTTTAGAAGAGATTTAGAGAGAGTGTGCATTTGTGTAAACTGCTTTTTGACATTTTTAACCTCAAAAACTGACTCAGTGTGTCTACAATTCAAACTGACAATGCTTCTGAGTGTTTGACTCTTTGTGAGGCTGAGACTTTGATTCTCTGACGCTCTGCACAAAACAATCAAGATCAGATTTTAAAGTCCGCCTGTATTTTCTTCTTAGTTTTATGTTTTTCTTCTGTTAAAATGATTCCTAAATTACAACAACTTAACATCATTTGTGTGTAAGCTCATCCTAGTAATGGTATAGAATTATAAAGGAGGTTTTCCTGTATTTTGCATCAGAAAATGTACTTTTAATTTACACATTTAACTAGACATAAAAATATTATTTTGTAGTCTCTTGTCAAAATATTTTTTTTCACCTTCCACTCTCACGCTGCAACCAGCTGTGACAGCGTCAGAGCGTCCAAAGCGTCCAGTTTACATGTTAAGTCGATGTAAACTTGTATCTTGAGGCGTCCAGCAAATTTATGGCGCCAAGTGTCGTCTAGCGGGTTGAAATTCTCTTGTTCTGGCGTCTGCTGACACTGGGTCTTGTGAAATAGACGCTCAAACCTGCAGCGGACGCTTGACCTCATCAGGCGTCGACGCCCGAGTTAAGGCACGTGCACATAGGAAGCGATCTGTCGCTGTAGTGTCGCCCATTGGAGCGGGAAGACGCGCAAACCAACGAGAAAGTGGGCGGGGGAAAGCTGCCGTGAAATATATTAATCTGAACAAGAAGAACAAATCCTCTTGGAAACAGCCCAAAACACCACGGTCTCCTAGTTAACTTTGCCAAACGAAGCCCTGTGCTCTTTACTCGCGTCGCTCCAGTAAAAAAAAATACATCTGGAGCCTCACAAAGCTGTCATTTCGTTGCTCATGATTGGCGGCACATCAGGGCGCTCCTCCGCTGACAGGCACACACACGAGCAGGATTCATGTGACATCCTGTGTGCACAGGCCATTAAGCTCTGCTTTCAAGCATCGAACGCTCGCGTCCACCAATCAGACACTGCTCTCCTGTGATGTAGTAACATGCTGTTCTCCTCTCACATCAAGGGGAAAGAGGGACTGTTTACCAAAGTCTTTTAATCACTTTTATTAACTCTTTCTCTGCCAATGATGGAAATTTCCGTCATAAGCTTTTTTTACGTGCGGCGATAGAGCGCTCTCTGATGCACGTGTTGAATTCATCAGCATTAAAATAGCATGATGCAGTTTCATATATTCACCATCGGAATGCAGTATTGCATTAGCACAAGAGCGCAGAGGAAGTCAGAGGACCCGGAAACTCACGTGTTGTTCTATTTATATTATGGAGAGCGGTGTCTGCTGTGTTTACGTGAACATTCGACTCTAAAGGATCGGCTTTCTTTTCAAACGAATTACAGGCCACACATCATGGACTAAAAACACAGTTGAGTAAGTTTAGAGCAGATATTTGATCTTTAAAATGAAGAAAAGATGATCCTACTGGACTAGGACTGGACTAGGACTGGACTAGGACTGGACTAGGACTGGACTAGGACTGGACTAGGATTCTGAGGAGAACGACACATGCAGCGAGTCTCGAGGACAAAAACTAAACTTTCTCCTCTGTGAGCGATCCTAAAGTGTCAGAGTAAGTCAAACTACTGTATTTCTTCATGTTTGAAGGTTAAATATAATCTTTGCTGTGAAAGCGTCTGAATCTATAGAATCTGTATCAGAAAGTAGAAAAAGTCCTGTGCCTCCTCGTCTGTAACAGCTTTTGTTGGTTTAAAGATGAAAAAGACACTCGACCTCATTGTTTTAATCACGTGAAGCTTGTAATTTTATCCTAAAAACTTTATTTAATTGTAGTAGTTCATTTTCTTTCACCAAAAAGTAGTACAGACAAAAATAACACCGACATGAAGTTTGATTTAGAAAAAGGGCGTTATCTCAGAAGTTTCTCGTCAAACGCTGAAATCTAATGAAAACATAGTATAACATGTCATAATTCCAGTTGCACAAGGTTTTTGTGGAGCTGTGAATATTGCTTGAGGCAGAGAAGGGGGGGTCAAAGTCACAATAGGGCTGGCGGTGAAAGAGTTAACAAAAGGTCGCTTGTTTGAGGGCTTTTTTCAAAGACTTGGTCGTTCGTTCTGGAGACACGGCAAAACAAACAATACGAGACATGATCTGGACTGTTGTAATTGAACCACTGCTGTACTGACGTGACACTGGAGGAGTCGAGGAGGACAGAGACAAGAACTGCCTGGAGGAGGAGAAAGGTATGCAATCGGATAAGCTCCGTTTTATTAGGACAGGAAGCCTCTATCTCTCTCTCCTTCTCTCTCTCAAGGTGATTTGTCTACGAGTAAAGCAAAGCCTTTAGCAATAAAAGCGAGAACACAAAGAAGCGTGTAAAGCATTTTGGAAAACTTTTGTGGCGTCAGCTTTGAAAATATTCTGCCTCAAAATACGCTTCAACGTCCGAAAATAGACGCCTCGAAGTTGTCCGGTCTGAACGCAGCATTAAAATAAATCTCACATAAAGGCTAAATAGATTATTGCTATTTTATTTACTTTAATGAAATCCAGTTAATATTAAAACAAATTTGATTTTTAATATAACATGTAAAATTTATGACCAGGTTACCCACTTCTCAGTCATTTATAAAGAGATGTAAGCCTGCTCAGAGTAAAGGCACATATTTTTTTATAAAGCTTAATGGCATGGGGCATTTTTTTTAGTAGCGTAAACTAATTTATCCCAAAGAGGTTGATTTAACTATTAATAAGAGGGTTTCCGCTTTCTTTATATCTTTGACTTTTTCAGGAGCTTGGTAGACCCACAGATGGATGCTCCACCTCTTTAGGGGTTTGATAAATGTTCACTAATGGAAACTTGTACCTGGGACTTCGACAGACTGAAGCAGCTCCACAGAGAAGTCGTCTTTAAAGGCCGTTTCCAGAACTTGTCCCAGAAGAGTCGAGCATGAACGCCAGAACGCCTGAGAGACACAGACACATGAGATCTTTGTGTTATAAAGATAAACATTAAACTGTGTGAGTACCTGGTTGACCGCAGTGGGATCTTGGTCCTTAAACGTGAGAAGCTTCAGAGAACACGAGTCTGTGAGAGGTTTGTGCAGAGGCCAAAGGTCACCGTCCACCAGAGCCAAGACGGAAGAGTTCACGTGATGTTCTGTCAAATCTGAACAAATAACACACAAAACACTTTAATGTGGGAGAGTTTATCTGGCTTTGGGATGGCTGGGTTACACAATTCATCTTTAAAAAAAACTACTTAAAGAGAAACTAAACTCAGAATCAACTTTTTTTCACTGTCAGACTGTGTATATGGGGTCAAATTGAATTATCTACTGTTTCCAGACCTTTTTTAGACATTTTTGTGCAAACTCGTTCATTTTGCAGTTATGTGTGCAAAAACCGCGGCTGTACTGCCGATGGGCAATGCTGTCAGTGCATTTTCAGTTCACGCTGACGTCACAGTGTATTGACGCGACAGACGAGCCGCCCAGATGGTTTATCTAAACTCCTCCCTCTGACATCGCTGCTGTGGAGAGTTGGAGAGCGATAACCCGCTGTGTAATGACATCAGCTGACATTTGGCTCAGCTCTTTGAGCGAGTGGCGCGTTGTGCCTCCACTTGTTCAACGATGCGCTGGTTCGATACCCGTTCCTGTGTTTTCATTTTTAGAAAATACTCACATAACAGACTCATGCGCTTATGTAGCGGCCTAAAGCAAAGGTTTCATACGTATGAAAATCTTTACGTGCTAGTAAGCAAAGACTTGGGGCTGTTGCTGTACAGCTCCCTCCGCTGCAAATCTCACGTCAGGACCTGGACCGCTGTTCATATTTGGTGCTGTCAATCAATGTCTGTTCACACCCACTGGGCGTCTCTTCAAAGGCCTCCAGGCATCTCCCACTTTTGCGAGTCTGTTTGGGGTTCAGTTGTGGGCGGAGTTAGTCTCTGAAAGCGTGTTTAGCCTCACTTAAGAATCTTATTAAAAACACTTAAAACAAGTTTCTAGGGAGCTTAAAATAAAATGTGTAGCTTCATATTGCCTTGTTTTAAGATAAATAACAAGACTTTAGCTTCTTTCACATTTATCAGACATAGAAATCACACACAGTTGACCTTATTACCTTTTTCTTCTTTAAAACATGTTTTTAAGTCCGTTTGTTGCCATTAATGTCCTAAATCATCAACTGTTGTTGCAGACAAGCCGTTGCCACGACAACAAAGAAATACATTGAAGAAATGCCACTCATTCTAAGTTGCTAAGCATTTTTGGAATAAAATGATGTCAGTGCATAACCACTATAGAGGTTATGCACTGACATCATTTTGCTTAGCAACGTTTAGAATGAGTGGCATTTCTTCAATGTATTTCTTTGTTGTCGTGGCAACGGCTTGTTAGCTGCAAGTTTGTCTGCTAAAACAGTTGATGATTTAGGACATTTTAACTGCAACAAATGGACTCAAAAACATCTTTTTTAAGAAGAAAAAGGTAATAGGTTCAATTGTGTGTGATTTCAGTGTCTGATCAATGTGAGAAGCTAAAGTTTATCTGCTTTGCTACAACTGTTGACTTGATTTTCTCTGTTTACATGTCAGTTACAAGTCAATGCTCAGTAGACTTGTGGTGGGTTGAATTTGTTATCAAACTGTAGTTTATTTATCCTGTTTAGCTGTTTATTGAACTCTTACAAGAGAAAATGTCCTTTCTCTCCATTAAATCTCATGCATCCTTGCCACTCAGCACTCACAGATAGAATGCTGTGACGTCACCTGCATAACCTCTATAGAGGTTATGCAGGTGACGTCACATTGCTTAGCAACATTTAGAATGAGTGGCATTTCTTCAATGTATTTCTTTGTTGTCGTGGCAACGGCTTGTCTGCTAACACCAGTTGATGATTTAGGACATTTTAACTGCAACAAATGGACTCAAGACTTATTTTTAAGAAGAAAAGGTAATAACGTCAACTGTGTGTGATTTCAATGTCTGATAAATGTGAGAAGCTAAAGTTTATCTGCTTTGCTACAACTGTTGACTTGATTTTTTCTTTTTACATGTCAGTTACAATCCCAGTGCTCAGTAGACTTGTTGTGGGTTGAATTTGTTATCAAACTGTAGTTTATTTATCCTGTTTTAGCTGTTTATTGAACTCTTACAAGAGAAAATGTCCTTTCTCTCTGTTAACTCTCATGCATCCTTGCCACTCAGCATGAACATTTAGAATGCTGTGACGTCACCTGCATAACCTCTATACTTTGGCTTTAAGTATCTGCCGTGGACTGAAAATGCTTCTCTTTCTTATTAAAACACAATACAATTTGTCATTTTGTGTTATGTAACTGTTAGTTATAGGACAGGCCACAACTTCCCAACTTAATCTGAATAAAATGTCCAACAATAAGAGACATTCTTGATCAACACCAGTCAATAAATTAGTCTCATTATGTCCAATTAAAGGCTATGATATTGCCTGAATCGATATCGTGGAGCCGATACCCAATCCAGCAAAATTTCCTGGATCGGCACCAAAATGTGATCCCAGTATCGGATCAGTGCATCCCTAAAAAACACCATTTATACTTTTTGACAAGCATTTTTGTAGTGTGACTTAAACACTTAAATACTGTTGCAGACTCACGTCGAGCGCAGCTGAGCGAGTGGACATCCCTTTGTTCATGACCAGCAGAGTTCCCTCTAAACCCGGGCCTTGCATTGACACCTCGATCTTCTCTGTGCGGGGAAACAGCGCCCTCTGTCGGCTCTGCTCCCGAGAAAACACCGCGTTTCTGTGACTCCGGAGCTCAGCGAGGGAAGGACGAACCGCAGCGGCGACAGAGGAAGACAAACCTGGAGAGAAAGACAAGAAGGATGATGTTAAAGAGAGAGAGAGAGGGAGGGGGGGGGGGGGGGGGAGAGAGAGAGGGAGAGAGAGAGAGAGAGAGAGAGAGAAACAAAAAACTGCAGCCGGACAGAAGAAGAGAACCTGGAGGGATAAGAAAGAGGATGAAGAGGAAGGAAAGAGAGGGGGGGTGAGAGAAAGCGAGAGAGGAGAGAGGGAGGGATGGAGGGAGAGAGAGGGGAGAGAAAAAGACGGAGAAATGAGAGAGAGAGACAACAAGGGTATGTTAAGAGGAGAGAGGAAAAGAGAGGAAGAAAGGGCGAGAGAAGAGAGAGAAGATATAGAGAGAGGGAAAGTGAAATAGAGGGAGAAGGAGGAGAAGAGAGGGGGAAATAGGAGAGAGGGGGAGAGAGAGAAGAGAGAAAGAGGGAAAAAGAGAGGTAGGAAGAAAGAGAGAGAGAAGAGAGGGAGAAAGAAAGAGGGAGAAATGAGAAAGAAAGAAAAGAAAGAAGAGGGAGACAATTGAAGAGAGAGTGAGATAAGAGAAAGAAAAAGGAGAGCTAAAAGAAAGAGGGAGAAAGAGAGAAGAAAGAAAGAAAAGAGAGCGAGAAATAGAGAAAGAAGAGAAAAGAGGAAAAGAGTTAGAGAGAAGAGAGACGAAGAAGAGTAAGAGAAAGAAGAGAGGAAGAAGAGATAGATAGACAGACAGATAGATATGATGTTGCTTTCTGTACTTGTTAAAATATCTTTGACAGTTATAGGGATATTATAGTGAGTTTTAGACGTAAATGTCATTCCAATGTTTAATCTACATTTGCATGAATACAATCTAAAAAGAATGTAGGAGTAGATATTATATATATTTACAATTAGTCTCTCTGGCTGTGTTCGAATTACAAATTAGAACAAAATGACCATGTTTTTTGCAGTTATTAACAGCTAGAACTTAAATGAGATAATGTTTTGCTTTGTCAATAACTTCCTCATCAGTTTAATAGTGCTTTTGGATTTGTCTGACTTAATAATAACATTTTCAGCCCAGGAACTGAATTTATACATCTTTAGATTTAACCTTTGACATAATCCTGCTGAAATTGTTTTAATGAGAACTTTAAAATCTTAAGAGCATTCAACACATTTAAAACCATGTCACACTTCACGTAACGCTATGTTAACTAGCCAACTAAAAATAATTTACAACTAGAAACTTCCGATTTTGAACAATAAATAAGCACATAGTATTAATATTCTTGTGTAATTAATACATTCACGCACGTGTGACGTTGTAATTTTAGCAAACAAACTAATAACTCGTGTTAGTACTGAAATTGAAATTACATCGCTTATTATCGATACTTTTCTGACGTAAATTAATTCATGTTTTGAGTTATGTAATTTAAACATTCATATACAATTTTGACCACATAAAGCTGCATAAAACAGTGCAAAAAAATAAAATTAGCCAAATAAAAATGTTACGAGACTAGCTGTCATTCGGTTTGCTAACTTTAACGTCTCAAATGTTTGCTAAACAATACTTACGTCGCTGGAGGAGTATGCGCACGCTCTTGACGCCATTCTGAACAAAAAATAATAAATACGTACAAAACAAGCTTTTAAAGGCACAAAAATGAGAACTGTCTTGTTATTGGAGTTCAGTGAAGGACGCCATGCCTGGACGCTGGACACGCGCGTGATTCTGCTCCGGGCGGAAACAAATCAAATGCTGAACGTTCCGGCCCAAGCTGAAAAGACTGTGCAGCAGATGGCGCCGTTAGACCAGTTAAAAATAAATGAAAAAACCGCAATAAAATTAAAAAATGATTAATATTCGGAAAGCACGTTTAGTTAATCGTTTATAGACACATTTTAATAAGATATATAAAGCAAAACGCAAAAATAGCAACGTTTTAGTGACTTCGTGAATTAGCTTAACTTATCTGAAACGGTAATAAGCTAGCTAAACTAATTTTGTTGATAAATAATTTCAAAAAACGGCAAAATATTCTTAAAAATACACTCCCATTAATAAATTGTCAAAATGGCTGTCAACGTCAACTTAATCATAAATTACTTTACATAAATGGCATTAAAATTGTTGCTACACATAAACATTAAGCTTTGTCGTAACGTGATAAGTAAAAATTATATGTCACATTTAATTAGGCAAGTACAAGTGAAAATCTGCTCGTTTTATTACCTCGATAAATCAAAACTGAGTCTAATTTTCATCTTGGCTCCAACTGTTTAATCTTCTAATGGATTTTTTTTTTTTTTTTTTTGAGGCTTTGACAAATGAACGAATCTATCATTTGGATTTTTTTTGGCAGCGGTTTCCAAAAAAAAAACAAAAACGACAGTGTAAATATTGTGAAAGTGATCAAGAATAACCGAGGCGTTTTTGTGCATAAAGATTATTTTTTTTGCAAGAATAAGTGACGTGAAGAGAAGGACAAAGACAAAACAAGGCATTTGAAAACAGTGGAGACAAAAACGGTGGATTTTTTTTTTCGACACTATTTCAAGCAAGATTCTGACAATTTAATTTGAACACACAAAACAGATTTAAAATTTGAATATAATAATATGTGTTTTGCAATTCTTTGGTGGAGAGTGTTTTTTTATGTAATACAAAAGTGAATGGATCTAGTCATAATAGAAAGCAAAGATGAAATAAAATGTGTGAAATGACCTTTTAGATCAGGGCTTCTCAATTATTTTTTCAAGACCAAGATTTTTTAAAACTATAATCTGGACAACAAAACTGCACCACAAAATTTTGTTCAATCACCAATATTCACAAATAACTTTTTTTTTAATTACTTTTGTGCAATGTCCTAACACAAATGTGCCAATAGAAATAGTGAAACTCATTTTAGAAACAGTAATAATGTAAAACAAATGTATACTATTTTTATCCTTTAAGGTGGGGGTTGATTTCTACTCCACAAAATCTGAAGCAAGGTCCAACTAGTTCCTAACGCTCACAATCTTCAGGGCCGTTGCCTGGAGAATCCAGCCTCACCGCTGCACCAGCGGATGAGTCTGGTCGCCCCCCGAGTCAACTGGATTTCTAGGGCGGAACAAAGCTCACCTAACAGACAGCGGAGGGAACCAATCAGAGAAGAGCATAAAGGCTTCTACTGCCGTAAGCTGTTGGATTTCTCTCGCGCTGTCATCTGCCGGTAAGGCGGTCCCCTTACCGGCTCGAGCCGACTGCACTGCCTTTACCATCTTGAACACGACTATTGACGCGATGTCTTTTTGGTAATTTAAAACGGCATTTACCGGTGAATGGAACAAACTCTCGGTTTTCCGGTGCGCCATGTTGTTTATCCTTCCGCCGCGCTGTCTAGATCCATGCGCGCTGCGCACAGCAGGGATGTTGTTAGCAAAAACCACGTGACTGAAATAAACGATTTTCATTGCACGGTACGATCTGGATTTCGAAGGAAACGCCCTTGGAGAGGAGGGCGACCAGACTGACATTTTCTCTGTGTAAAAATACAGAGAAATGTCATTCTGGATCCCAGGCAATCAGGGCCGGCCCTGGGCATAGGCGAAGTAGGCAGTTGCCTAGGGTGTAATCTGGTGGTGAGGACACCAAAGTGTAGTTCTAAAAAAATTAAATCCAGCTAGTATTTCGTCGCAATAGAACACATATTCATTGAGTTATGCCCACAAGCTGATGAACTTTACAATTGCAGATTTAAATGCACAAACTAGCATGGTGGTAGAAGTCTCATAAAACATAAAACATGAGGATTCAGATTTTAGTATTTCTGTTCACAAAATCCAGTGTTAAGGATCAAGTTGATTGGCTGTGTTCGAGAGGGAGCAGTGGGGCCCACGCTATAATTTGGGGCTCCAAACAATTAACAAACTGGTAAGAATAAATACTACATATTATAGTACAAAATTATGCATAGCTTAACAGCTGTAAAAAATGCATTAATGGGCAAACATTTTACAGATAATAGGCAATTGAGTCTATTTTCTTCATAAATTCAAACATTTCAGTGCCTTCAACACTAATAGATGACACAAATTAAATCTTGCCCAGGGCACCAAAAGGGCTAGCGCCGGCCCTGCAGATGATCTGCAATTAAACCTTAAAATAATTTTTTTTACAGATGACAAAATGAGACTGGAGGTGACCACTCAAGAACAGCCAATCAGAGCGCTGCATTTGGCTCCTGAGGACAAATAAAATGCCTTTTATTATAACTTAAGACAGTACACAGTAATCTGATTTTGTGACAATCTGCTGCTTGTGCAATATACTTTTACTAGAAAGGACAAAGTTATTAATTTAGAACTAAAAAAGTCAAGTACCCCAGCTTTAAGCAAAATTCTATACGAACAAACAATACGATTTTACCGTAACGCTGATTATAACAACATTTTAAAATAGGAATGCAACCTCTTTTCTGGCACGACTTTAAAAGAGCTTTTTACAAATGGCAAAGTGAAGTTAGTTGGATTGATTAAGCACAGCCAAGTTAAACAAAGAGGATTGGATTGCACAACACTCAACCAAAAAGTAAGGCTATTTTATTTCTTCTACTTTGTCAGAATCTTGCCTTTTGCTCAGTCCGTTTTGTGATTGTTTCAGAGTCAGTGCAGATTAAACTTCTTACATGCGCACGGACGGTCTCCACTGATTCTCCAGCTGATTCTTAAAACTTCCACGCCTCCGTCACGTCTCCAAAAAGGTGCGTTATGTTTTTTTTTCTTCATCTCATCTACAACATTCATTCGTAAAGTCAGTCATTCGCTTTAGGCAGAAACATGTTCACTATTTCTTCACAGTGATGTCGTTAATCCATCGGAACAGGCTGAAAGTGCAAAGGTTTTAGAGGTTTTGTTATAGTCTTGGTTTAGATCTGTCCTAGACCTAGTTTAAGCCTGGTTTAGTCCATAATTAGGTCTAGTTTAGCCCTGGTTCAGATCTAGTGTAAACTGTGTTTAGACCTGGTTTAATTCTAGTTTAGTTTAGTCCTGGCTTAGACCTTGTTTTAGACTTGGCTAGGACCTTTTTAGTCCTGGTTTAGGCCTGGTTTAGTCCTAGTTTAGTCCTGGTTTAGTCCTGATTTAGACCTGGTTTAGTTCTTCTTTTTCCTGGTTAAATCAGCTTTAGACCTGTTTTAGTCCTGGTTTAATCTTAGTTGGTTTAGACCTGGTTTAGTCCTGACTTAGTCATGGTTTAAACTTGGTTTAGTCCTCTTTTGGTCTTGTTTTAGTTGTCTAGCTTTAGACCTGTTTTAGTTCTACTTTAGACCTGTTTAAGTCCTGCTTACGACCTACTTTAGACCTGTTTTGATTCCCGGTTTAATCTTGGTTGGTTTAGTCCTGACTTAGTCCTGGTTTAGACCTGGTTTAGACCTGTTTCAGTTCTACTGTAGACCTGTTTAAGTCCTGCTATAGACCTATTTTAGTACTGTTTTAGTCGTAGTTTAGTCCCGCTTTAGACCTACTTTAGACCTGTTTAAGTCCTGGTTTAATCTTGGTCGGTTTAGATCTGGTTTAGTCCTGGATTAGTTCTTGTTTTAGTCCTGGTTTAAACCAGCTTTAGTCCTCTTTTGGTCTTGTTTTAGTCCTGCTTTAGACCTGTTTTAGTCCTACTTTAGACCTGTTTAAGTCCTGGTTTAATCTTGGTTGGTTTAGATCTGGTTTAGTCCTGACTTAGTCTTGGTTTAGACCTGGTTTAGTCCTGGTTTAGTCCTGGTTTAGACCTGTTTTAGTTCTACTGTAGTCCTGTTTTAGTCCTGCTGTTTTAGTCCTGTTTTAGTCCTGCTTTAGTCCTGGTTCAGACCCAAAACCACCTAAGACTTTTGCACCGTCAGACGAAACTAAACTTGCTGAGTTGCGTTTTTCCTCGTGGCGACGTTCCCACAGCGTTCCCGAAGGATTGGCAGAGATTCCTCCTCAGTCCAGTGATTCAGATGGAAGATTTTGGCACCGTTTTGCTTTTTTCGGGAACTGGACAAACTGAAGAACGGAAGACATGATGGACGGCGAGAAAAGCACGGTAGAAATACGAAAAGAAAATCCAGAGAAAAGTCGTGAAAAAGTCTTAAAAACCTGAATTTTGGCTACGTTTGTGTTTTGCCTACATTTCCCAGAATGCACTAGAAACCAGGTAGAGATTGTTAACTGTCACTGAGTGGGTTTACATTTACTTTGAGTGACTGACTGGATTTAAATCTGTAACAATAACCAGTATTTGCCAGTAAAAAGTAACATCTTAAGCAATTTAATTTAGTCCCATTTTGTGCAGATGCGTCATATTTAAAGTGCTTTAAGTAGAACTAAAATAACTGAAACTGGAGCATTTTTGAGGCTTACAAATCTGTGTTTTTGTTTAAAGTGCTTAAACTAGTGAATACTTACACAGAATACTGAAAATACTTGACCTTAGGATCACAATAATGGTTCAGAACAGTGTTTTCTGAGGCTCAGAAGGGAAAGAAAATGAGTCGACGTACTGCCACCAGGGAGCAAAGTATACTTTAATTTAATTACATAGGCAGGCACTGTAAGTCCTCCATTAAAACAATTTTTCTATATAACATGGTTTTGATGTAATTCAAGAGGATCTGGGTGAGAATTTGTTTTAACTTTTGTGCAATTTCCTGCATTTTGGTGAGTTTTAGATGTGATATTTTCATTATGTGATGTAACTTTACTATAATTAAAAAGACATAAGTCAGTCAATCAAAAAGCCTCACCCTCCATAGAGGTCAGATTTAGGCCCCAGCCCCAGATGCCCTTAGCTCCGCCCCTGTAAAACTGGTCTTTAGGAGCGTCAGTCAGACTCAGGACTGTCCTGTGTGATCAGAGAAAACACTGCTGCACACACTTTAGTCAGGGCAGAGTCTAAACTTCTGTTTTATGTCACATTCAGACAAAAGCCACAGCTGTAAACATTACTTTGAAGATTTCGGTGACATTTGTGCCACTGTTATTTTCATTTGTTTTATTTCATTGTACATTTTGGACCTTTTCTTCGTGGATATAAGGTGGATTTTAACAAAATAAGGACCAATGTGAAGCTCCAGTCTCACAGAATATCACTGAAATGCTTTTCAAAGAAACAATCTGTCTGTTAAAAAGCTCTGCTGAGACACTGCACTGACAGTTGTGTGCTTCTGAAGGAGAGAAAGAGAAAGAGTGGAAAAGCAAATGTTTCTAAATGAACCAAAGAGCCGCACTCGGATTGGCCAAGAGCCGCATGCGACTCACGAGCGTCTGGTTCACCCCGCCAGCTCTATACAATCTTATTCACTCTACTGTGTCTGCTTCTAATAAAGTAGCTAACATGCTCACTTCTCTGCCTTGCTGGTTGATCTCAAACAGATATAACGACACTTACTTACTGTTAATCGCAGCTTAACAGGAAGTACGCTGCCAAAGAAAGTGGGCGGGGCTGAATATTAGATTGTATAAAATATAAGATTGTGTATTTATTTAATTGCACTGTTTTAGTCTGGATTTGGTCACTACACTGGTCAATGTAAACCCACTCATTTTACAGACTCAAGTCTTGCATTCTGTCCTTAAAAGTCTTTCTGTTAGTGTCACGTTTAGAGCACCATTGTTGTTGTTGTTTGTTGTTGTTTGTTACTACAGACTGCATTTAGGACAGCACAGTTGTCTTTCTTGTTTGCTTGTTGTTTGTTACTGCAGGCTACACTTGGGACAACACACACGGTATTCTTCTTGTCGTAGTCTGTTCGTTTGTTTGTTACTACAGACTAAATTTAGGACGACACTCTTGTTTGTTTTTTTGTTGTTTTTGTTGTTTGTTGTTGCAGGCTACACTTGGAACAGCACACATGGCTTTCTTCTTGTTGTATTTGTTTGTTGTTGTTTCTTTGTTGTTGTTACTGTAAACTACAATTAGGACAGCACACTTGTCTTTCTTGTTGTTGTTGTTGTTTGTTTGCTTCTGCAGGCTACACTTGGGACAGAACATGTGACTTTCTTCTTGTGTTTGTTGCATGTTTGCTTGTTGTTGTTTTTGTTGTTGTAAACAACATTTCAGACAGCACACTTGTCTTTCTTCTTCTTGTTTGTTTGTTTGTTTGTTTGTTACTGCAGACTACACTTCGGACATTGCACTTGCCTTTCTTCTTGTTGTTTGTTTGTTGTTTGTTGTTATTTGTTACTGCAGACTACACTTCGGACAGCACACTTGTCTTTCTTCTTGTTTGTTTGTTTGTTTGTTTGTTTGTTACTGCAGGCTACACTTCGGACAGCACACTTGTCTTTCTTCTTGTTGTTTGTTTGTTTGTTGTTTGTTTGTTGCTGCAGGCTACACTTGGGACATTACACTTGTCTTTCTTCTTGTTTGTTTGTTTGTTGTTTGTTTGTTACTGCAGGCTACACTTCGGACAGCACACTTGTCTTTCTTCTTGTTTGTTTGTTTGTTTGTTTGTTTGTTTGTTACTGCAGACTACACTTGGGACAGCACACTTGTCTTTCTTCTTGTTGTATTTGTTTGTTTGTTGTTGTTTGTTTGTTACTGGCAGGCTACACTTCGGACAGCACACTTGTCTTTCTTCTTGTTGTTTGTTTGTTTGTTGTTTGTTTGTTGCTGCAGGCTACACTTCGGACATTACACTTGTCTTTCTTCTTGTTTTGTTTGTTGTTGTTTGTTTGTTACTGCAGGCTACACTTCGGACAGCACACTTGTCTTTCTTCTTGTTGTTTGTTTGTTTGTTGTTTGTTTGTTGCTGCAGGCTACACTTCGGACAGCACACTTGTCTTTCTTCTTGTTGTTTGTTTGTTTGTTGTTTGTTTGTTACTGCAGGCTACACTTCGGACAGCACACTTGTCTTTCTTCTTGTTTGTTTGTTTGTTTGTTTGTTTGTTACTGCAGACTACACTTGGGACATCACACGTTTCTTTCTTCTTGTTGTATTTGTTTGTTGTTGTAGTTGTTGTTACTGCAGGCTACATTTCGGACAGCACACTTGTCTTCCTTCTTGTTGTTTTTGTTTGTTTGTTTTTTTGTTGTTTGTTACTGCAGACTACACTTCGGACAGCACACTTGTCTTTCTCCTTGTTTGTTGTTTGTTTGTTACTGCAGGCTACACTTGGACATCACACTTGTCTTTCTTCTTCCTGTTTGTTTGTTGTTGTTGTTTGTTACTGCAGACTACACTTGGGACAGCACACTTGTCTTTCTTCTTGTTGTATTTGTTTGTTGTTTGTTTGTTACTGCAGACTACACTTGGGACAGCACACGCGGCTCCGGTCGGGCAGCGGGCAGAAGTCCATTTGCCGGACGATCTCGGAGAACAGCTCGTCCACCATGGTCTTGCTCTTGGCCGACGTCTCCATGAAGGGACAGCCCCAGTCCTCAGCCAGAGCCTGGCCCTCGCTCAGAGACACCTCCCTCTCCTCCTCCAGGTCCACCTTGTTCCCGACCAGAACCACCGGGACCTGCTGGTACCTGGAACACACAGATTACAGTCAGGTTTGAGGAGTTAAGAGGCTCGATCACCGCTGTAAGTTCTACCTGGACATGTCAAGGGTTGGTTCTTAAAAATTCTTGACCTAAAGCAGAACTAATGAATGTTAAATGTCTTTCTAATGTCCTATTCACACGGCATAATATTTACCTGTGGACCTCATGTAAATTGTAATATTTACAGACGTCATCTGAGTTTCTTTTTCCGTGTGAATCATCCAAGTTTGTAAAAATGTCTGTAACTTTCCTTTGAATTTTAGTCCTGTAATTCTCCAAACTCTTTCGTCCTCATGTAATTCTAAAGCCGTGTGAATGTGTATGTCTGTGTTTTCAATCCATGAACGGTTTATACATTAATTAATAATGACTTGGCGTCTTATTTTACCTTCAGATTTAAACAAAATTATTATTACTATTCTTTATAGATCATTTTCAAATGAGATTGTTGTTTTTCTATGATTAAAAAATGAAAGATTAAGCAAACTACGATTAATAAATCTGTGACCCGGAAGTACAACAACCTCAGACATCAAAAATGTCCGTGCGAATGCCTGTAAAAAAAAACACAGACGTCGTGAAGTTATTTAAAGTTTAGAGACATCTCGATATATTATAAACATTATGCGGTGCGAATAGGACATAAATCCGTGATGATCACTGATGTATTTTGAGGCATTTGAAGCATGTGTTGGTTCTCTCAAATGCTTCTCATTGCAAAAATGGCACATGCAGCTTGGAAATCCTGCCCAAATCTCAACCTGACACAGCTCTCCTGAGAAAGTATGGAGTTTTGACTTTTTAAATTAGTGGAAACAAGTTTCTTATTGGTAACCAATAGCAACAAATGTAAAGTTAGCCACTTTTAGCTCCCAAACATATTCCTCTTCTTCTCCATCTCTGTCTCTTCTCTCTCCCTTTTTTCTCTCTCTCTCTTTCCCTCTCTTCCTCTTTCCCTCTCTGTCTTTCTCTTCTTTCTCTTCCTCTTTCTCTCTTTTCTCTCCCTCTTTTCTCTCTCTCCTTTGGTCGATAGAAGCGTAGCAGCAGTGCCACTGTAATGGAAGGAGCTTATTGAATAATTGAATGAAGCTAATGCAGTCCTTTCACATGGACCCAAACCGCTGCTGCTGCTGTCCTCGGAAACACTCCGCTCTGCTCGTCTTATACAGGAACGATTCTCAACAGAACTGTTTTGAAATAAAACTCAGATTAGTACCAAAAAGAATGCTTCTCAATATTATTAAACAAAAAACGCAGCCTTTATTGCATTCCTCTTTAAAGTGAACCCTGGCTATAATCACATGTTTATCCTAAAACACTTATAATATCATCACTTATATAAATACAGGACAAATACCTTGGAAGTATTTGTTGTTTTATTAAAATAGTGTTATGAAGAAATGACATGGAGGCTGCCATTTTGCTGTGGTTGTGACATAAAATAGTGTTGTCAGGTAACAGGTAACTAAGCAACATGAATTCCTGGGTTAAACTTTGTCAGTTTGAGTCAGAGTTTGGCCAAATACAGAACGATTATGTGGAGTCTAGTAAAACTGAAGATAATCAAGAGGAACTGGACACTGTCAGTGGTGTTTTTGTTTCAACTGTTCATCGGTCAAACCACAGAAGTAACCATGGAAACACTATTTTATGTCATCAACCAAAATGGCGGCTCCCAGAGGCTTGAAAACAACATAAACAATGACAATTTTATAAAAAATAGTAAGCAGTTATATATTTGTTTGTTATTTATTTTAATAAGCATGACCAGTACTAGTGTTTTAGCCACATTTGTCTTCATATCCAGGATTCCTCTTTAACATAAGGCGCTCTAACTGTTATAAATCACACTTGGATGACAAAATAGTGACTACACTCTTAAAAATATCCGTCAATAAACTGGAATGTTTCCTGTGTATTTTGACAGATTTTGTCCGTTTTGGTGTTTTCATGTATTTTAACAGTTCTGTTTGTAAAAAGAAAGCCTGTTATCTGGTTCGTTGAGTTTTTTATGTGTTTTCTAACTGAAAAACAATTTTGGAGGGAAAACTTCAACAGTCAGAGGCAGAGTCAGTCTGTTTGGACAGAAGAGCTTTGAGCTTCTCTGGTGAGTCACAAACACGTTTCCTTCAATGTTTTTATATTTAACTACAACAAGTGAACAGTTTGATAATTTTATCACTGATTTGTTTAAATTGTAATTTTTAGCACCAAAAGTGTCTGAATACTTTGATTAGATGAGTGTTTTCCACAGAACTGAGTCAGAGCTGAAACTATTCTCATGTTTTAGTGCAGTGGTTCCCAAAGTGGGGGTCGGGTCCCTCGGGGGTCGCGAAGCAAAAATTATGTAATTTTACATTTTTGACTTGGTTTTGAAGCTGTTTTTTTTTAACTGTAAGCATCATATTTGACAAAATTGTCGTCGTATAAGGTAATAAAAAACTAAAATAAATGAGTTTTAACCCAATTTTAATGTTTTTCCAACTTTTTTATCACAGACATCTATTTGGTTGGTTACATGGTTATTTTGGGGGTCCTGGTCTGAAAAGTTTGGGAACCCCTGTTGAGAGGATTTGAACAAACATCATTTGTATTTGACACAATTTATATTTAACTGTATTTTCATTAAAAGAACATCTGCTTCTGAAGCAGCTTCTGCAACAGCCTGAGATTCACACAAAAGATTGAAAAAGAATTATTATTAATTTTCTGCTTTGGTCTTTATTGTACATTTCTTCTTAATAATCGTCCATTTCGTTTTTCTGACAGAATCTGGTCAAAGAGAAGAAAAGGACTAAAAGAGTCAAACCTGTTTTAAAGTAAAGAAAACGTGTCTTTATTCTGATTTTAGAAGCATTTATTTTAATGTTTATGTTCATGTTGTAATATTAACGTTGTATTAAAGGTTTGACTTTGACAAAAAACTGTCTTTGTCCTTTTTGTGTGAGAAATGCTCCGTCGTATGAAAGAAATCTACGGAAAATATAGAATGCATAAGTCATTTGAATGAAAAAGTTTCTTACATTAACATAAAACTGTAAATTAACAGGCTGGAGAAAAGTAGAATTTCCTGTTTTTTTACGGAAAGATTTCTTACAGTGATAATGTTTAATAATTTGCTTTGTTTTTAAAGTTTTCTTGTTCGTTTCAGTCCAGTAACACAGCCATAACTTAAAAACAACCAATCCAATAAATTCCTGTGACATCGCTGCCAATACGACACGACATCTTGAAGCACTTTCCATAAATCTGACCTTTTCCAAACCCAGCGTGAGGCGAGAACAAGTCGTAAACCGCCTACGCAGACGGGCTAATGTTTACGGCTAAATAAAACAAGATGGCCGCCGCGTTCTTGTCCGCCCCCCTCCGCCGCCTCGAGCCGAAACGACAATTATTACGACGGCCCGCTGTGTGAAAAGGCCCCAGCGGAGATTTACGACCAGGAAAAAGCTCGGTGTGCGTGGAAAATATGAGAGAAAACAGCGAAGATGAAATGTGTGGAGGTAATTAGCAAATGGAGAAGCTAGCGACAAACTGTGCTAGCAAAGCTCTTAGAGATGGGAACAAAGAAAGATAGAAAGAAAGAGGCAGATAAAAATACTCCTGACTAATGAGAACATATTTAGTTTTATGTAAAGGGAATCTATTATGTAAACTCCACCTTTAGGCAAAAAGTAAAAGAATGAGACAATAATCTTTCTGAAAGTTCGGCTTTAGCTTCGTTTTTACTTAACCCTCTGGCTTCCCTATGGACCTTTTTGTCTCCTTTTTGCCTGGATAGAAAGGGCGCATTGTTTTTCTTCATTTAAAAAGTGTTTATATTGCTCTGTGTGACAGTTACTTTGTCAAACTTAGGTCGAACTTGCCCCGTTTACATGATGGTATTAATTCCGAATAAAGATAATTTAATTCGGAATAAAAATGAATTGTGCTTTAAAAAGACAAAAAGACCAAACACTTAATTCCTAATGAAAATTCGGATTTGAACTTAATTCCGAATTAAGTGGGTTTATTCCGCTTTTAAAGCCAAATAATTTTATTCCTTTCTCATGTAACCGTTTTCACAACAACAAGGAGTGTACACAAAGAGAGAGACGCTGCAATGATCCAACACAAGTGTAAACGGAACTAAACTTCACAGCCACAGAACATTACGTGGAGCTGATGATGTGATTCTCCTGCTGCTGCGTAAAGACTTTTACCAGAACGACTTCTAAAAAGGTTTGTGTCATGTTTGCATCCAGACATTAAAACAATCCCAGATGACAAAAAAGCCAAAAGTCGGTATCCCCTACCCAGCGGATTTGTTTTTCTGGTAGACGAAATTTTGTAATGACGTATGTGCACTCCTGTCTCTCTCTTCGCAATCCCCAAACGTTAAGCGGAATAAAATTAAGCCGATTTAGTGTGTTTAACATGTAAACTTTTATTCGAAATTATGATTTACATGTAAACTAGAAGAAAAATATTGTAATTCCGAATGATTTCATTCTGAATAATTAATTCGGAATTAAGAAAGATCATGTAAACGTGGCCACTGTCTGCTTCAAAGACACAAAGGTCATGCGTCAAGAGCTCACATGGATTGACTGACTTTCTGCACATGCTAATAGTAGCTAAATGGCTTATTTGGGAGAAAGAAAAACTAGTTTTCCCACAAATTAACCCTTAACATTAAAACAAATCATATTTTTTGCAGTAATAACATTGATTATACATAAAAAATATGATTTTATAATGAAAGTCAATGGGCGAGGCGTCTGTACTCTCGTGCTACAAAACAAAAACCAAAAAAAAACCAAAAACAAAACTGCCAAATCTTTGAAATTTCCGTCAAAGTTGTACCTTATAAGACACATCTAAAAATATTGCCCAATAAGCTCTGCCTTCAGTTTTTTGGCAAATATTGCCGTTTTAGAGGCCATTTTTTCATTAAATTTTTGAACTGGGGTTAAAATAGGTCTGGAGCTTATCGATCCAGTGGACCGTTAAGACGCAGCGCCAGGGCTGCAATGAAACCGGTTCTCGGTACTCATCCCTAGTTAGCAGCAACTTTAATACATAGTGCAACCGTGCATTAAGATTTTTATAGAGGCTTTTATTCAGTCATGTTGTGCCCAGTTCAAAAGCCTGTCGCTGTCTCGTTCAATCTCGTAGTCCAGTGAAATAACAGCTCCAACGAACGGTTAAACAAAAATTTGAAACTGTGCATCCCTCAAGTGTGCATCAACATCTGTAAACTCTAAAGTCATAATTTTCTGAATCAAAATCAACCAAATTGCACTGATGTCAGTGTGTGTCACAAGCAGATACAACTTGTGTCAATAACACCACAAACTACCATGTTACGTCACTGAAAAGTTCTGAGTCCACGAGAAAAATACTTGACCCAGACCAGGAACTAAAACGGTCAGCCTCACTAGTTCCTGGTTCTTCTTCTATGAGAAGACGCTGCCAGGGTCAGGAGGTAAAAAGGTTGAAGTAACAGCAAAAGTTCCTAAAGTGCAATAACATTTATTGTC